>JAJIBD010031941.1:0-27659 GCA_021461705.1 Cryptotis parvus | reverse complement strand
GGCCCAGACGTGGGTCATGCGAGGATGGCAGCAACAAACCTCCAGCCAGCAGAGCCCCCACAGCTCTCAACGCTATGGGTGACAACGGACCTATACGAGGTACACTGGGGTTCCAGCTACGGCACCACTGTGGATCCAGTGTTGGGAGGCATAAAAGCTGAGAGGACTCTTCGAGTTCCCACCATGGGGAATGAGGGCCTGGGTGTTTTTCCCTGGCACAGCAGTTCCATGAGCATTTCCTCCCCTGGACCAGCCCCATACCTCACAGCATACTATGGAGAAGAACTTCCCTGAGTGCCCTTTGTTTGGAGACAGAGGATGGGGCTTGTGGCCCTTGGAGGTCATACTGGACCTGTGTTTTCAGTCTATCTAGAGTGCCCAAACTGGGGGGAAGTAAAAGGCACAGCCGGGCTCAGTCCTGGTCCCCTGCCAGAGCTTTGAGCCATCACTACTGGGGCCCAAGGAGCATGGCACTACCAGCAGGTGGTCCCTGGAGCAAAGTGCTCCTGCAACCTAAGGATGCCCTCGGGCTCCCCTAATATCCCAAACATTCTGCTGTGCCTTTCTGGCCCGAGACTCAAAACTCATAACTAAGTTTTCCAAAATTAAATCATCAAATTTAGGTATGTAGAGCCACACTCAAAAATACGCCTCTTGCTCAACCATACAAGCTCACTTTATCTGCCATGCTTTAGCGACCAAAATGGAACAGTGTGCTAATAATGATCGGGTACTAATGCCAACCTAGAACTGAGAGCATTAAATAGAGGCAAGGATACACTTGAGACCTTTTGAATGTGTGTTCTGTAATCCATAGTCTGGAGGAAGGAAAAGAAAAGAGAGAAAAGGAAAGAAATAAAGAACCTGCCATGGAGGAGAGCTTGGGGAGGGGAGGGAGCCGGGGATGTTGGTGGTGGGAGATGGGCACTGGTGGAGGGACGGGGCTGCTGGGAACTCTGTATGACCAAAACCAAAATGAACTTTTTAATTGTATATCTTTGTAGCACTCAAAATAAAAAATTAAAAAATAAATAAATCTCAGAGTAGATCTGAAAGAAGCAGTTAAGAATATCTTTCTCCAGAGACAGATACAGAATGACTGCATTTATTTTCATAGCATAAATATATATATGTACATATTATGATACCAATATCAAGGCCAAGTGAAACATATATCAGGAGTCTTGTCAAAGGTGGAAATTATCTTGGCGTGTGGGGTCAGAGTTTAGGAAGGACAGAAAAATGGAACAGTGTGCTAATAATTGTCGAGGAGTACTAATGCCAACCTAGAACTGAGCATTAAATGGAGGCAAAAGGATACACATGACAACCTTTTTTTTTAGTATTTTATTATACCACCATGAGAGATGCAAATAAAAGATATACAATTAAAAAGTTCATGTTTGGAACCTTTTAATGTGTATGTTCTGTAATCCATAGTCTGGAAGGGAGAGAAAAGAAAGAGAGAGAAAGGGAAAGAAATAAAGAACCTGCCGTGGAGGGGGCTGGGGAGGGGGAGGGGAACCGGGGGCGTTGGTGGTGGGAGATGAGCACTGGTGGCGGGATGGGTGCTGGAACACTATGACCAAAACCAAATATGAACTTTTGAATTGTATATCTTTGTAATTGTAAAAATAAAAAAATTTAAAACAAGAAGTCTCTTTTTCTCCAGCCATGATCCAGACATTAATAAATAAATCTCAAGAGATCAATCCGATGCAGAATGTTCAAACCCTGTCCAAGGCTGGAGTCTTCCAGATGCCCTGGAGTGAGGCAGGTGAGCTTACCATTTGCCCAAACAGAGCCAGGACAGCTGAGAGCACCACGGTTCACATTGCCACCTACGCCTATTTGGACTCCACTGTTGTGGTGAGCCTCATCTAGAAAGGAGCCTGTTGAAAAACTCAAGTATGTGGAATTTATGTCTGAAATCTCCAAGTTTCACAGAATACTGATGGGTTAACTCTCCCTATCCCTGTACTTCTGGAAGCTGTGGCAGTCATGCATGGCCTAAAGCCACCAAGCTGGAGTGAAACTCCAGCTGTATCACCTCATTAAAAAATTTTGAATTTCCTGCAGCACACTGCTACAACAACAGGGATAGACCAAGAGTAACATAGCAGATTGGATGGATATAATGTAGAAGGCATCTAATTTTGGTTAATAAAATATCAACACAGAGGCAACCTCTAACATCTTAGTAATCTCTTATACAAGGGCTTAATAGTCCATTTTGAGATTCTCATCTTCACCAACTTTCTTCTGAGGAAGCATTTTTTATCATTCTTGTAGTAAATTGTGCTGAGTGTTGCAATGAATAATGGTATGCACATGTTCTTTTGAATGAATGTTTTTCTGTCTTGTAAAAAATGGAATTGCTGGGTCATAAGGGAACTCAATTCTTAGTTTGCTGAGTACCCTCTACTGCTTTCCACAGGGGGTTGGATCAGACAACATTCTCATCAGCTGTGATGAGAGTTCTTTCTTCACTACATCCCCATAAATGGAGGTTGTTCTCAATAATTTTTGATATCTGCCATTCTCACGGGTATAAAAAATGATATTGCATTGTCATCTTGATTTGTCTCTCCATAATAATGAGGATGATAAGCATTTTTCATGTGCCTATTGACTATCCTCAGAGAAGTGTCTGTTCATTTCCTCTCCCCATTTTTGGATGGGATTTTTGATGTTTTTGTTGTTGTTGCTGATCTTTGTGGAAAACTTTTTAGTCTTTTATCTGATGTGTCAAGTATAAATATTTTCTCCCACTCAGCTGTTTGGTTTTAGCCTGCTTCTTTTATCATACAGAAATGTTTGAATTTTATCATCCAGAAATGCTCCATTTGTTGACTTTTGATTGGCGTAGTCTTTGACAATGACTTCATATCATTGAAGGCACCTTTGAGTCTAGGTCTTGGAGACTTCTATATTTTCCTCATATATTTCATTTCTAATCTCACTCGTTATGTTTCATTATATATTAGTGCTTCTTTAAAGTCTATAATATGTATTATCTTAATGGTCCTTTTAATTAATTATATTAAACTCACTATATTCTTGATGTTAAAATTGATTTCTGATGCATCTTCTTTCTTATTTATTATGTCACCAGCATGTTATGGTTTTTTTTTAGAAGTAGCTTTTGTTTTCAAAAGGGGCCTCCTTGTGGTTCTTGTGGTTCTTGATCTGGAGACCACCTTCTCTTCACCTTCTCCTGTTTGTGGGACAAGAAAGGTCAATCTATCAGGAGTGGAGGTTTCTTCCCTTACTATTATGAGTATGGAGAACCAATCTGTCCCCCTCTCCTTTTTTGGGGACGAGACATGTTTCTCTGCCTGAGATCAATGACTAGGGTCTAGATCCTTCCTCTAGGCCTCAAGTATCTACTGTTATTAGTGGTTTAGCATAAAAAAAATATTTTGAGGATGGTTTAATACCTTCCACATTATCCAGTTCTGCCTCTGCTTGAGGCAGATTTCTGTGCCAAGGCTCTAGCATCAATGGAAGCTTGATAAAATGACACAGGAGAGGAAGTTCTGTGCATTTCTGCTTAAAATTGCTAGGGATTAGAGTCTAGTCATTGTGGATTGCTTCTAGTAACCAGTTATTTCCTCGTTAGTGGGGTGCTCATATGGGTACTTTAAAAATGAATATCCCAGAGCCGGAGCGATATTCCAGCAGTTAGGGTGTTTGCCTAGCATGCGGCCAACCTGTGTTCTATCCCCGGCATCCCATATGGTCCCCTGAGCACCGCCAGGAGTAATTCCTGAGTGCAGAGCCAGGAGTAACCCCTGAGCATTGCCCCAAAAAAGCAAAAAAAAAAATGGATATCTCCAAAGTCTGACCTGCCCCCTGATTTTGATTTGAGCCACATGTCTCTGATGTTCCTTAACTTTTCCTAGATAGTAGCTGGAGATCTAATGACTATCAATATTTCACTAATATCACAGGTTTGGGGTCATCCGCTACAAAATGCAGGTTCTGGGATTGAAAGGACATCCTTTAGTGATAGACTGATCTAAATATTTTAAGATTGATTGTTATTTGTCCTTGCATTTTAAGATCCTTCCCTGATGAAGTCTGCTTCTCCTTGTTTTATGTGAATATCCTAAAAATCTTTTTTGTGTGTAATTAAATATATATACTTCATTTTATATATAATAAAATATATGTTTCATTTATACATAAAAAGAAATATGTATACATTTTATGTATAAAATGATATATATATATAAAACATAGTATCAACCTAAGCTACTTTAATTGTTAAGTGACTAAGAACATTTAGTTTGCTCTGCTACCATCACTACCATCCAGCTCTAAGAATTTTTTTAATCATCCCAGTGGATGGCTTGTTTTAAAATACAAACAGGTTTGTTTTTTCTTGAACTTAATTCTCCAAACTTTAAATGTTTCACATTTTTGTAAAAAGAATGTGTAGATTCATCTGAATTCAATTTTTACATATGCATGATTTGCCATTTTTGTTTTCTTAATTCTCTGCTAAGAGAAACTAACCCTACTGGGAATTAGATGTAAACAGTCCTAATGAACATGATTTTACCTTGCATTAAATTTCATCCCATGTAAACAGTAGGAAAATTCAACACACATAATACTCAAACACATGAATCAATAGCATTTTCCTTTATGAAACTATCTTTTTGAATTTACCATGAGAGTGGCCTAAAATTTTGTAAAACTGCATTTGAAAAATAAATAAATAAAATGATATCACCAATAATTTGATGCCAAGAATTTAATCTCTATCTCTCTAACCAAAACAGATAACCTTGTTCTGGTAGAGCAGGAAGGAAGATAATCAAGAGAACTACTTTAAATCTTGCTGCATCAGGTGTAGCCAGAGAAAGGAAATAAATATGCAAGAAAAGGAATCAGTAGGATGCACAAGGTGAGATCCTGAATAAACCTATTTTATCCTCCTCTCCCACACATGCCCAGACAGACGGTAGGAGGAACAAAGAGGGCCAACAAACCAAGAGACAGGCTACATGACCCCTGCATCCTTGCTATGCACCTTAGATGGAATGGCGTCGACATCGTTGGACAGCATGGACCTGGACGAATGTGGATATGGATGCAAAACTTGAAAACTACTGAGAAAATAGCTATCACTGGCCTGGAGGGTCCGTGTTTCTACAACTGCAGCAGCAGAGGGGTGCACCAGTGGAGGCAGTTACATTGTTAACACGTAATAATACAGGCAGTTACATAAAGCCAATAAATAAATAGTGGTTATAATCAATGACATCTGGTGTGTGGGATGATCTTACACAATTCCATAAGGACCCAATACTAGTTGGCATGTGCTATAACCAGCTTTCATTTCAAGATGACAGTTTAATTCAAATATTGTATATAAATATAATTAACAGAGTTAATATGTGACCTTATGAGTTTGGAAGAATCCTTTGCAATTAAAGTAATTTGTATTAGAATAGTATTATAATCTTCCTGTTTTGTTTTGTTGTTGTTTTGGGCTTTACCAGTAATGATCAGGGATTATTTCCCCACTCTGCACAGAATTTCTTCTAGTGGATTTGGGACAGCCTATGAGACACTGTTTTTTGAACCCTGGTTGTTTGCATGCAAAGGCAAGTCAGTATTATCTCTCCAACCCCACAAGTATTATAATCTTATTGAAACAGCTGTAGGGCTGGTGAGATTATCTTGATTCTGAAACTAATTTGGGAACTGGCTCACAAAGATTGAGAATACATAGAAAAGTGAACTATGACACGACAGAGTTTCAGAAAACCAAGAAAATGGAGGGGCTAGGGAGAGACTCAACGGGCTAAGTGCAAGATCTGCATGCAGCAGACCCAGGTGTGATCTCTGGCACCATGGTTCCCTAAAAACCACAGGAAGCAACTGCCAGCATAAGACCAAAAGCAGCTCTTGAAAATTATAAGGTGTGGCCCAAAAACAATAAAAAGGAATAAGAATAGAAAGAAAAATAAAATAAAATAGAGTCACAGATCATTATTGCTATATATGAGTCTACTACAGTGGTGAGTTAAAGCAGGCAGGTAGATTGGTAAAACTCTGACAAGGATTACAAAGCCAGGAAGTGGACTTAAAGGTTTCCCGGTGGCATGTTCTTCAACCCTGTGATCTCTCTTCAGCACGTATCTCAGTATCTCTCTTGCTTGGCATTATGCCTCTTTGCTTATAGCTTTCCCACTCTGACACAGCCAGAGTTTTCTCTTGAAAACATATTCTCTTTTGTTCTTTCTAAGTAAGTTTATTTTTTCATTTAAATACTATTTTACTTGCTCTGGAGAGATAGTGCAGTTGATAGGGCCTTTACCATGCATGTATACCTCTTTTCGATCCCCAGCATCCCATATGAGCCCCTGAGCATCACCAAGAGTACAGAGTGCTCCTCAGTGCAGAACCAGGAGCGATCCTGAGCATTACCAAGTGTGGCACAAAAACAAAAAAAAAAGTGTAAGAACTATCTTGCTACACACACACACACACACACACACACAATACTTGCACATGTACACACAGTTACCCTGGCAGTCTAAAAGTATGAAGTTCTGAATCCCATGGAAATGAAGAAATAAAGATTGCCAGAATCAGCTCAATTCAGCTGGCCCTCCTTCGATGAGAGCGACAAAGGTTGTTGGAGGAATCTGAAAGAAAACTAACAAGGGTTCCAAAGTCTTCCCTTTGACTACAGTCTGACCACAAATATTTTCTTTAATTTATTATTATTTTATTGAATCACAGTGAGATACATAGTTACAAGGCTTTCATTATTGGGTTTTAGTCATATGATGTTCCAACACCTGTCCCTCCACCAGGGCACATTTCCCAATGTCCTCAGTTACCCTCCCCCACAACCTGCACTTTTCCTCTCTCTCTCTCTCTCTCTCAATATGAGAGGCCATCAGGCCATATTTTTTGGTCCTTTATCCACTTCAGCATTTTTATCTACACAGAAAACTCCAAGTGGGGCAATTTGGAGGGAAAATAAAACCTAGAAAACCAACTTCACAAAGACAAGCAAAGTGCATTACCTATTTTGGGATTTACCTACACCTCAGCTCTCACTCTACTGGAGAAGTCCACATGTTCTCTCTCTTCCTCTCTCTCTCTTCTCTCTCTCTCCCTTCATTGTCTCATTATCTCTCCCCACCTCAAAGTCCCAGAAGAAAGATAACTTGCTTTATTATTTGTCTCCTAAAATTATTTTCTGTAAGGGCCTTGGGACAAGATCCCATGCCGTAAAAACTCAGTGAGCATGGTGGGCTGCTGGCATTCACAGCGTGCATGTGGTGTGGGGTTCACAGACTTTACCAGCCAGAGCACCCTCAGGCACTGCCTCAGAGATCACAGTGGCCAGGAGGGTAAAGTCACCATTTTTCAAGGTTACCACTACCCTTGCTCTTCTCTTCACCCAAGTAACCCACAGCATGGCAGTGGCACAGCTACTCTTTCGGTGCTACTGATTTGGCGGAAATGTCAGTTATACAAAAGGCCCTCAAGAAACATTTTTAGAGTGAAACAATAGCCCCCCATATCCATCCAGATACACACATGTCTGCAGTCACAGATGCATATACATCCGAATGTGGCCAGAATTGAATTGGTTACCCAAAGTTAGCCAGCTTAAAGTCTTATCTGCCTGAAAGTGCAAAATTTCATGTCAATTTTCCTACTATGTCTGAGCGGTGGTATGGTAGATGATACCCAAAAATGAAAGCTCTACCCCTGGAATTAAAGAGTCCTTTACATTTTATCTTTGAGCCATCAACTTTTTCATACAACATGGCAGTCAGTCATCAATGCATTTTATATGGACTAAAGATAGTACATCTCAGTGATATTTCAAGATTATAAAAAGTCTCATCTGCCATCTGCCTAAGTAATACTAGATAAGTGATGGTAGACCTTCTCTCCAAATATTCTCTAGTTTTGAAACGTGTACTTAGAATGTCTGCTCCACTTTTCCTGAACTGGCTTTCTTGGAACTCTAGAGAGTATTTTCTCATTAGCAATATTAAAGTTCTTCTCATTAGCATCATTGGGAAACTTTCGATATGTCCTTAACTATCTTAAAGAGTAAAAACTCAGAACTAGGAGCCAGAGCAATAGCACAGGGAAGAAGAGCGTTTTCCTTGCACAGTGGCAGATGCAGGTTCAATCACCAGCATCCCATATGGTCCCCCGAGCACCGTCAGAAGTAATTCCTGAGTGCAGAACCAGGATAAACCCCTGAGCATTGCCGGGTGACCCCCAAAAAAAAAAGCAAAAGGCAAAAAAAAAAAATACAAAAAACCCCCTCAGAACTAGTGTCTTAGACAGAACTAACTTTCCTATTAGAAAGGTCAAAGATGTCATTACAGAGCATGTGGTCTTTGCTCTGAGTCACCCTCATCTCACATGGGGACCCTCCTCTTCCCTTGAAGTTACCCACTCTCTCCATCACATTCCTTAGCTCAGGGTGATTTTTAGCTCTACTAAGCTTCTACCCCATATCTGTGTAGATTCCCCATACTCATGTACTTAAATGAATAATTTTTCCCTACAACAGTTTGATGTGTGTTTGATTACTAAAATAGCTGGAGAAGAATCCAGAAAAGTTCAAGGAAATATCTTCTGCTCTTCAATAACAGTATATGGTGTGGCTCAGTTTTCTGGTGTAGGAGCCAAAGAGCATCTCAGCAGAATGGGTGGGAAGTGTTTCCTTTTTAGCTGGCCAGTATCCCTGAAGACACTGGCTGTGCTGGCATTCATAGTCACAGGAAGCCATTCCTTCTAACAAATCTTTCTACAGAGACACATCCCACTGGTTCTCTTTCTCTTGAGAATCCTTAGTGATCACTTGTATCACTTGTTTTCCCATTGTTCATCGATTTGCTTGAGCAGGCTCCAGTAGCATCTCCATTTGTCCCTGTTGGCGTGCTATTATAGCCCAAGGGTCTCTGCTTGCTCCAGGAACATGAAGAGCCTCAAACCATTCACTCAGTTCCTTAGTTATTGTATCCTCAGTTATACAATAACAAGTATTTTCTGAGGAAATATTGATTGTCCTGATTTTTGCCTCCTGAAATATTCTCCTACGGTGACTCATTTGCTAGAGGCCACCACCTTAACTTTTAAAATTTTAGCAACTATTTATTGGGAAAGTGTGCTTGGAATAGCCCTTTATTTGGAAAGAAAATAACCACTGTTTTCTGTAAGTTATTTTTATTTCATTTTCTCCTGTACTTGATTAGCTCCATGATCATGGGTGGAGGAAGAACTCTGGACATTCTTGTTGCCATTGCCTGCATGACCAGTTCTCAGTGACTCACAACAGGAAGCATTAACATCCTTTGGCCAAGTTCACGGGAAGCTGGGGATCCATGCCTCAGGCTTCCTTGTCTTTGCTGGGACCAGTAGCTGTGTGGGGCATGTGCTTCATATGGCGGATCAGAGAAGCACACATGGGAAATCCTCACATTAAAAGGAAATTAAGAAAGGAAGGAAAAGGAGAATCATGGACGATCTTGCACATGTGTGGAATATGATTAACTAAAACAAAGAATTGGTTTAAAAAAAGTGAAACTAATTCAGAGACTTTATACAAGCAATTAATGGTGTTCCAAGGGAAGGGAGGAGTGGAAATGGGTGGAGGGTCTCTATGATGGTGGCAGGTGCCAGAACAGTGGAGGAGGGGCGCAGGTCCAGGACACAGAGGTGTGAAGATCTATACCAGACATTCTGTCATTGTATAATCTAATAAAATCAATGTCGACGAAAAGACAAAGTAAAAACAAAAGTGAAACTCAGACATTTTTACAACCTCTGGTTAAATTATATCTCTAAGTATTGGTCAGGCCCCAAATCAAACTTCATTAAAATGTGCCAAAATGTCATATTCGTATTGATTGTTATGAATTTAAATAAATACTGCCATAAGCTTCCCTTTCTCTTGAAAGCAGGACTGTTTTGTTTTTGGTCTTCTCTTTGTTTTTTGTTTTTAATTTTTTTAATTTATTTTTTATTTGAATGACAGTGAGATATAGTACCAAAATTGTTCATGATTGGGTTTCAATCATATCAGGGTGTCCAACACCAGTCCCTTCACCAGAATACCTTTCCCAACATCACTTGTATCACTTGTATTCCTGTTGTTCATTGATTTGCTCCAGCGGATGCCAGTACTGTCTCCATTTGTTGGGAATAAGGTCCATTATTGTTACTGTTTTTGGCATATTGAATACACCACAGGTAACTTGCCAAGCTCTGTTGTGGCTCTGGGTTCATCCAGGGTTGGGCCCAGTCTTTTATCTGTGTCAGACTATCAGCCATCCAGGGCCCTCAGGGCAGAGCCCTGGGTGAAGACAAGTCTGTCTCCTGTCTGCCACCTTACAATGCAGCTGGGCACTACAGAAACATCTGCAACACCTCGAGAGGCAGTGCCAATGCACTGCCCACCATCAATGTCCCAAATTTCCCTCCTTCCACTGTCGGGAGCTCTGCGGGGGTCCCGACAGTGCCGGAAGATGAGTTCCCTTCTACCTCCGGGCCGGCGAGGATGGATGAACACTCAGGAATCCGATGCGGTTTTAAAAGGCTTTACTTATCACAGGTTCAGGCATACAAATCAGCAAAAGGAAAAACCCGATGCTTAGGATTCCAGGCTAGAACCCCAGCCACGTGTAGGCCAAGATGGCGACCACCACGTGTAAAACTTCCAAGGGGAATAAACGCTCACAAGGCGAGATTCCACCGGGAAGAAGACCGGGAGGCGGGGGAACCGGCTAGTTTATACCCCCGCAACTCAGACCTTCCTCCCATTGTTATGGAAAGCAGGGAGGGTCCAATGCCCTCAGGTAATCCCCTCCCTGCATCTCCCCTAGGGCCTTTACTGTGCTAATGTTTTGAGCCGGGGAATGCCTTTGAAATGTAGAGAAGGGGGGTTTCTGAGATGGCATGTCACTGTACCAAAGATCAACACCAATGCCAGTTAAATATTTCTCCAAGCCTTCACAAGTCTCCTCTACTTCATTGTAGTTTTATATTTTATCAGGGAGCCATGCTTGTTTGTTTGGAAGCAAACAGCATTTCTCTCTGGTCTAATTACTTACGTGTCCTACTTGGCCAGGCTAATATGCTGGTAAGATCTAGCTAGTCCCACGATGATTGTGATAGCATGGGAGAATATTTATACCAGCTAGTACAGCATACATGGTCGGATAAACTGCCACATTTAGACTACCCCCCTTATCTACGGAGTGATTTGCGGGAGGCAATCCAGGGCAGATGCAGCGGCCCTTAGGAGTCCTGCAACATTCCACCTCCACACTCAGTCTGCCTCTACAGCAGACACTTATCTCTCTCTCTCCTTTCTCCTTCTCCTTCTCCTTCTCTCTCTCTCCCCACCTCCCTTTTGGGCATTATAGTTTGATACCAAAATGTCAGGTATGTCCCTTTACCTACTTTCAACACTCAGTTCTTGTACAGAGTGATCATTTCCAACTATTATTGTCATACTGGAAGGCAGTTAGGAACAAAGGACATTTTATTTTGTTTTTTTTTTGGGGCCACACCCAGCTATGCTCAGGGCTTACTCCTGGCTCTACACTCAGGGGGTCACTTTGATGGTGCTCAGGGGACTATATAGAATGTCGGAGATTGAGCGTGGGCTGCTTACAAGACAACCCTTCTAGCCACGTGTCATCACTCTGAACAGTCTGGGTTTCTTTTCATCTCTCTGATCTATTTTCCCCAACAGTAAAAATAAATCTCTGTGTGAAAATTACATTGCTGCCCAGAGATGAAAACTTATGGTAGAGGCAGGAATAGAAGCAGGTGAACCAGCTTTGCTTAGTTCACTAAATTAGTTAGGCAATCCAAACTTTCAGAATTATTTATGTCCATTTTGTTCTTCACAGATTTATTGCTTTTTCCGATATAACTTGGCCATTTTATTCATTCTCTAGTTTCTTTTATGGAACTCCATACACATGAAATTACTTTTTAAAAAATGTTTTCCTTATTGGGAACCCCAGACCATGCAGATGGTCAGGATTTCCTTGAATATGCACAGAACTGGGAACAAACTCTGAACTCATAGGCACTGCCTTGCACATGGCAGACCCAGGTTTAATCCCTCGCATCTTACTGGTCCCCTGAGCCCAGCGGGGAGTGATTCCCTGAGCAGCAGCAGCGCTTAAGCCAGAATAATCCCTGAGCAGCACTAGTGAGACCAAAACAAAAAACAAACAAAAAGAATAAATCCAAGTAACTTTTATTGGTTTTTGTTTTGGGTGGAACCCATACTGAGTGATGCTCAGGGCTTACTCCCAGCTCAATGATCATGGATCATTCCTGGTGGTGCTTGGGAAACCATATGGCATACTGGGAATGGTACCCAGGTTGGCCATGCGGAAGGTAAAAGCCCTACCTGGAATAATATCTCTCAGGACCCCTAACTTAAACAACTTTAAAAGGGGATGTTTTGTCTGAATACCTTACACAAACACTGCAGTCATTTTGGTAATAAATAAATATTTTTTAAAAATTTTTTCATTATACCACCGTGAGACATACAATTACAAAGGTGTTCATAATTGGTTTTTGGTAATACAGTATTCCAGCACCCATCCCTCCACCAGTGCCCCATTTCACCACCAATGTACCCCACCCCTCCCACCACCCACAGGCTGCCTCAATAGCAGGTAGCCCCGTTTCCTCTCTTTCTCTCTCTCTCCTGTCTCGGCATCTCTCTCCCTCTTCTTTTACACATTGTGGCTAGCCCTGCAGATATTTAGAGTTTATCACTTAAGTCTCTTTGTGTATATTCAATGGTGAGCTTTAATCTGCCATTACCATTTCCCACACTTAGTAAAACACTGGTATCTATTTATATCCTATTAATGAATGCAGTCATTCTATACCTGTCCTTTTCCTTCTGACTAATTTCACTCAGCATGATAGTCTCCATGTCCATCCATCTGCAGGTGAATTTCATAATTTCATCTTTTCTGACAGCTGCATAGTATTCCATAGTGTAGATGAACCACAGTTTCTTTAGCCAGTCCTCTGTTCTCGGGCATTTAGGTTGTTTCCAGATTCTAGCTATTGTGAATAGCGCAGAGATGAATAAAGAAGTACAGATAGTGTTTCTGTTATGTGTTTTTTGGTCTCTCGGGTATATTCCCAGGAGTGCTATTGCTGGATCAAATGGGAGCTCAATATCTAGTTTTCAAAGGAATGCCCATATTGTTTTCCAAAAGGGCTGGACCAGTCGGCACTCCCACCAACAGTGGATGAGAGTCCCTTTTTCCCCACATCCATGCCAGCACCGGATGTTCTTGCTGTTTTGGATGTGTGCCAATCTCTGTGGTGTGAGATGGTACCTCATTGCTGTTTTAGATTTGCATCTCCCTGATGAATAAAGATGAAGAGCACTTTTCATATGCCTTTTGGCCATTCGAGTTTCTTCTTTTTTGGAAGCTTCTGTTCATTTCTTCTCCCCATTTTTTGATGGGGTTGGCTGTTTTTTTCTTGTGGAGTGCTACCAGTGCCTGATATATCCTGGATATTAACCCCTTGTCAGATGGGTATTGGGTGAATATCCTTTCCCACTCTGTGGATTGTCTTTGTATCTTGGTCACTGTTTCTTTTGAGGTGCAGAAGCTTTTCAATTTTATATAATCCCATTTATTTATCTTTTTTTTCCCATTTGCTTGGTCAGTGGTGTGTCGTCTTTAAAGATACTTTTAGTTTCAATGTCATAGAGCGTTTCTCCTATGTTTTCTTCGATGTACCTTATAGATTCATGTCTGATATTGAGATCTATAATCCATTTTGATCTGACTTTTGTGCATGGCATTAGAAGGGGTCTAAGTTCATTTTTTACACGTAGCTGCCCAGTTTTCCCAGCACCATTTGTTGAAGAGGCTTTCTTTGCTCCACTTAATATTCTTTTGCTCCTTTATCGAAGATTAAGTTGTTGTATCTTTGAGAGTGTGTTTCAGGATATTCAGTTCTATTCCATAGGTCTACGGGTCTGTCTCTATACCAATACCACACTGTCTTAATTACAACTGCTCTGTAGTAGAGCTTGAGGTTGGGGAAAGTGATACCTCCCATCTTTTTTTTCCCAAGGATTCCTTTAGCTATTCTTGGGGGGTTTATTATTCCATACAAATTTCAGGAGTGTTTGTTCAATTTCTTTGAAGAACATCATGGGCATCTTTATAGGGACCGCATTGAATCTGTATAAAGCTCTAGGGAGTATTACCATTTTGATAATGTTAATCCTTCCAATCCATGAGCAGGAGAATGTGTCTCCATTTCTTCACGTCTTCTTTTATTTCCTGAAGTAACGTTTTGTAGTTTTCTTGGTAGAGATCCTTTACATTCTTTGTCAAACTGATTCCTAGGTATTTGATTTTCTGCGGCACAATTGTGAATGGGATAGTTTCTTTAATGTCCCTTTCTTCTCTTTCGCTGTTTGCGTATAGGAAGGCCATTGACTTTTGGGTATTGATTTTGTACCCTGCCACTCTACTATAGGAATGTATTATTTCTAGGAGCCTCTTGGTAGAGAGTTTTGGGTTTTCCAGGTATAATATCATGTCATCTGCAAATAGTGATAACTTGACTCCTTCCCTTCCTATCCGGATGCCCTTATGTCTTTTTCTTCCCTGATTGCTATGGCAAGTACTTCCAATACTATATTGAATAGAAGTGGTGAGAGTGGGCAGCCTTGTCTTGTCCCTGATCTTAAGGGGAATGCTTTCAGTTTTTCCCCATTGAGAATGATGCTCGCTGTGGGCTTGTAGTAGATGGCCTGGATTATCTTGAGGAAGGTTCCTTCAATCCCCACTTTTATCATGAAAGGGTGTTGAATCTTGTCAAATGCCTTCTCTGTGTCTATTGATATGATCATATGGTTTTATCTTTCTTTTGTTGATATGATGTATTATGTTGATTGACTTGCGGATGTTGAACCGTCCTTGCATTCCTGGGATGGATTCCACTTGATCATGGTGTATAATCTTTTTGATGACTCTTTGGAGTCTATTTGTTAGTATTTTGTTGAAGATCTTAGCATCTGTATTCATCAGGGAGATTTTTTCTGTAGTTTTCCTTTTTTGTGACGTCTTTGTCTGCTTTGGGTATCAGGGTGATATGTGCCTCATAAAAGCTAATTGGGGGGTGTTTCTGTTTCTTCAATTTGCCGGAAGAGCTTGAAAAGAATTTGGAGTAGGTCCTCTTTAAAGGTTTGGTAGAATTCACTGGTGAATCCATCTGGACCTGGGCTTTTGTGTTTGGGGAGACTTTTGATTACCGATTCCATCTCCTCCATGGAGATAGGTTTGTTGAGGTATTCCAAATTTTCTTGTTGCAGACTTGGGAGGCTATAGGAATTCAGGAATTTGTCCATTTCTTCTAGGTTGTCTTGTTTCATGTCATACAGGCTCTCATAGTAATCTCTGATGATCTTTTGAATTTCTGTGGTTTTTGTTGTGATGTCCCGTTTTCGTTTCTGATTCTATTTATTTGGGTTCTCTCTTTTCCTTTTCTTACAAGTCTTGCAAGTGGTTTGTCAATCTTGTTTATTTTTTTCAAAGAACCAGCTTTTGGTTTCGCTGATCTTCTGGATTGTTTTTTGACATTCCATCTCATTGATTTCTGCTCTAAATTTTATTATTTCTTTCTTTCTGCTTGGGTTGGGCTCCTTTTGTTGATCACTCTCTAAGATCTTAAGTTGTGAAGTCAGACTGTTTGTGATGGCCTTTTCTTCTTTTTCTGATGATTGCTTGAAGAGCTTCGAACTTGCCTCTTAACACTGCTTTTGCTGTACCCCACAAGTTCTGGTAATTGTTGTCTTCAGTCTCATTTGTTTCCAGGAATCTTTGGATTTCCTCTTCGATTTCTTTTATTACTTGCTGATTATTCAGCGTGAGCTGTTTAGTTTCCAGGTACTTGGTATTGGTCTCCATTTTTGTGTACAATTAACCTATATTTTCAGTGCATCATGGTCTGAAAAAAATAGTTGGCACAATTTCTATTTTCTTGATTTTATGGAGGTATGATTTATGGCTCAGCATGTGATCTATTTTGGAGTATGTTTCATGTGCACTGGAGAAGAAAGTGTATTCAGCTTTTGGGGGATGAAATGCCCTGTATATGTCTACCAGCCCTCTTTCTTCCTTCTCTTCCTTTAGGGCCAGTATTTCCTTGTTAATTTTCAATCTTGTTGGCCTATCCAGGGTTGATAGAGCAGTGTTGAATTCTCCAACTACGGTTGTGTTGCTGTCAATTTCTTCTTTGAAGTCTATTAGTAATTGTTTTAGGTACTTTGCTGGCCCCTCTTTGGGTGCATATATGTTTAATAGCGTGATTTCTTCCTGATATATGTATCCCTTGACTATTAAGAAGTGACCTTCACTGTCGCTTTTGACCTTCTTTAGCCTGAAGTCTATGTTGTCGGATACCAGTATGGCTACCCCAGCCTTTTTGGATGGGTTGTTTGAGTGAAGGATTGTTTTCCAGCCTTTATTTTGAGCCTGTCTTTGCTCTGATTGTTCAGTTGTGTTTCTTGAAGGCAGAAGAATATCGGATTCAATTTTTTGATCCATTTTGCCACTCTGTGTCTCTTTACTGATGCATTTAGACCATTGAAATTTAGAGAGATTATTGTCATGGGATTTTGTGCTATATTTCTGTATAGGTCGGTTGTTCTTTTGGGTTTTGTCTTGTCTTAGAGTAGATCTTTCAGTCCTTCTTTGAAGGTTGGTTTTGAGTTTGCAAAGTTCCTAAGCTGTTGTTTATCCAAGAAGTTGTATATCTGTCCTTCAAATCTGACTGAGAGTTTAGCCAGATAAGGAATTCTTGCTGAGGCATTGATTTCATTGAGTTTTTTTTACTATATCCCACCACTGCCTTCGGGCTTGGAGGCTGTCTTCTGAGAAGTCTGCTGAAAGTCGAATGAATGCTCCTTTGTATACAATTTCCTTCTTTGATCTTGCTGCCTGAAGAATTATGTCTCTGTCTATGGCATCCATTACTTTGACTAGGATGTGTCTTGGGGTCTTTCTATTGGGGTCTCTTCTTGCTAGTACACATAGGGCTTCTTGGATCTGAATGCCTTCATCCTTTAACTCGGGGAACTTTTCAGCCAGAATGTTTTTAACTGTTTTAGTTTCCTTGGGGTTACTTTCCTGTCCCTTCTGGGACTCCGATGATTCTTATGTTGTTCTGCCTGGCTTCATCCCGTTGTTCTCTGTTCTGTTGTTGATCCATTTTCCGGTCTTTTTCCATCTTACGTAGTTCTCTGAGTGCTTTCTGCAGCTCATCTTCAGTCTCACTGATTCTCTCTTCTGATGCTGTCATCCTATTGTTTTACTAAAATATGACATGTCATCCTACATGCTTTACTAAAGTTCCAGCCCCAAGAATCACTTTTTCCCTCTTAATATTAAGAATTAGCCTCCTGAAGGTATACAGAGAGGCTTTGCTGAGGCATCATCACTTTGGCACATAGACTATTTTGAATTGACTCCAATCAAGTTTTTTGCTTGGCTCAGAAGAAACTGGACGTTCCCATAAATGACAGGAATAATGAGCATTGGAGGCAGGACCAGAATAAGGGTTGTGTCAGAAAATATCTTTGTATTAAGAAACATCTCTCTCTTTGGCAGGCGAGCACCTAATTACAGAACATCTCACCTTTGTCATCTGCATATCCTTCTGACTCTCTGGAAAACCCCACTAGTCTTTTCCCAGACAGATGTCCCATTCCCTCAACTCAGGAGGAAGGTCATCATTTTCCCTCCTTCATTTAGCATGTATTTCCATGAAAAGCATTTGTAATAACTGTTTAGTGTTTTTTCTTCATCCTTCTAATCTGCTTAATGTTCATCTAATGCCCTAATAATTCTGAAATGACCCTGCCCATCTCTTAGTGCATTCAAATCCTCCAGTTCCTTCCTGCCAAGATAGTTAGAAACATGGGACCAGATGTGACTGGAATGGGCCAAATAGGCTACCTCACAAAGTAACCTGGTCAATAAATCACTTGATCACTTGATCACTTGATATCCTGTTATTCATCGATTTTCTTTAGCAGGCACCAGTAATGTTTCCATTTGACCCTATCACGTGCCAGTGTAGCCCAATGTCATCTGGTTGATTCAGGAATATGAAGAGCCTCAAACCGTTCCTTCAGGGTCTTAACAAGGAAGTCTGACCTTCTTGTAGGTGGGCGGCCACGTGATCTTTTTGATATCCCGTGGGATCCAGTCGGTAATGGCTCTAGTCCAGCGGTTGTCTCCAAATTGCATTACATGTCCAGCCCATCAGATTTTCGATGCCTTCGCAAAGCGAGATAGCATCCCTGATTCTGGAATAGCGGTGGAGGTCAGAACTCCTGATTCCTTCTCTGACTTGAGTGAGGCGTGATATTCCAAGTATAGTTTTTTTGATTCCTCTCTGGGAGACCCGAATAGCATTCTCATCCTGCTTTCATAGGGCCCAGGTCTCTGAGGCGTATGTTAATGCAGGGAGAATGGTGGAGTCAAAGAGATGTGCTTGGAGCCAGATATTTGTTGTTCTTTTGGCTATTGTTTACATGTTTTTGAAGGTAGTTCATGCCGCTCTTTTCCTCCTGTGCAACTCAGGTTTTAGGTCGTTCATCATGTTGACTTCTCGACTTAGGTACACATAGCTGTTGCATTAGAGATGTTTGTTCCACTGAGAGTGAAATGGGCCTCTGGAACTAGTTCATTTTTCATGAACATAGTTTTGTTGAGATTCGGCTGTAGACCTATCCTTCCACATTCTCGGTCAAAGTCAGCCAGCATTTGTGCTGCTTGGCTGATGTTTGGTGTTATTAGAACGATGTCATCAGCGAAGTGTAGGTGGTGCAGTTGCCAGGCACTCCCATTCCTTCCCATTCTAATTGCCGCCGCGATATTTCTGAGGGGTGGCACTGAAGAGTTTTGGTGAAATGGTATTACCCTGCCGAGACCCCTCTTTTGGCGTGGATGATCACTTCACTGTAGAATGGTGAGATCCTGGTGGTGAAACCGTAATATAGTTCATGAAGGATTTTTATGTATTGGGTTTGAACGCCCTGTTTGACTAAGGCTTCTATGACCACTTCAGTCTCCACAGAATCAATGAATGTGAGACAGAGTGGCATCTTAAATTCTCTATAGACTTCAATGAGTTTGGTTATCGTGTGGATATGGTCGATTGTGCTGAATCCTTTCCGGAAGCCAGCTTGCTCTCATGGTTGTCCTTCATCTAGTGTTCTGCCAATCCTTTTCAGGATGACTCGAGTGAACAGTTTATAGATGACGGACAACAGGCAGATGGGGCGATAGTTGCCAATGTCATGAATGTCTCCCTTCTTGAACAGTAGAACTGTCCTTCTGGTTTTCCATTGGGAGGGCACCTTGCATTCGGACAGGTAGCGTGTGAAGAGCCGAGCTAGTGTATTGATGAGTACCGATGGCAGATTCTTCAGGTATTCAGGTTTGATTTTGTCTGGGTCTGATGCTGTTCCTTTTTAACCGAGCGAAATAGCATGTCCGGATTTCAGAAGGGAGAGCGTTGGGAATGACATATATCCTTCCTGTGGAATTTGGTACTTGGGTAGGTGGTCGTGGCTATCAAAGAGATCTGAGTAGAATTCATGGATAATCTTCTCCATTTCCTCTCTGGACGATGTGACAGTCATTTTTGTCTTATAGTTAGCAAAGGACAGGCCAGTTAATGCTTTTCCCAGCTTCTGCTGCATCCTCCAGCACCTCTGCTCTTCTCTCCTTGAGGTCTTCCTTTATCGCTTCTCTGCACTGCTTTGCAGGCTTGGATGTTAGCATCTGGTCGCCTGAGGCTCGGGCCTTACCACGTTGGTGGATGTGCTCAAGGGTTTTTTGAAGACAGGCGTCCTTTTGTGTCCTCTCTCTCAGCATTCTTTGTGCAATCTTTTTATTCCATCATGGCGGCCGGGGGCCCATAACCGTCACTAGGCAGAGAGGCTGGGAGAAAAGGGGCTTAAGTTATATCTTGAGATAGTCTGTGACAATCCAGATATCACTGGATTCAGAGGATCTCACAGCCCCCTCACCTGATCGCTGGGTAAGAGGAGACGGACATTGCAACCATGGCAACCGGAGGCGCCCGGAGAGAAACAGCAGCAGAGCGGATGCTGCAAGCACAGCAATGTAAAGCAAAAGGGAAACAACTATGGCAGCAGAGCGGACACTGCAGCCACGGCGACCGCGACAAAGAAGGAAACACAGAGCTGGTGAAAAGGTTCCTCAAAGTCCATCCTCCTGAGAGGGAGGCAGACTGAGATGTGGCCCAGGACTCTCTTCATCCTCGTTATTCCACTTCTTTCTCAGCAAATCATCATGCCACCTCTCATTATCACTTAACTGAAGAACACTGCCCCTTCAAATAGCTTCTTTGTAAGGTAACTTAGGAAACTCTGGTGAAGATTTCTTTTTCTGACTTGAAGACACCTTCTCAAAAAATATATATATGTATGTATGTATGTATATCACCCACATGGCAGAGCCTGGCAAGCTGTCCAACGTGTAATCAATATGCCAAAACCAGCAACCTGGTCAATAAATAATAGATAAAATGTTAGGCTGATGTTTAAATGATTGTTACCTAGCGAGAGCAATTTTTAGAGGAAAGTTCATAGCTCTGCAAGCACTCATCAGGAAGAAGAAAGGGCCCACATAAATAACCTGACTTCACAGCTCAAAATATTAGAAAAGACCAACAAAAGGAGCCCAGCCCAGGCAGAAATAAGGAAATAACAAAACTTAGAGGGGAAATCAATGAACTGGACACCCAAAAAACAGTCCAAAAGATTAATGAAACCAAGAGTTGGTTCTTTGACCTAGAACTGAGCATTAAATACAGGCAAAAAAGATACACATGACTTCTTAATGTATGTATTGTAATACACAATGTGGAAGGGAAGGAAAGGAAAAGAGAGAGAGAAGAAAGAGAAAGAAATAAAGAACTTGCCATAGAGGCAGATTAGGGAGGGGGGAGGGAATCGGGGACATTGGTGATGGGAAATGGGCACTGGTGGAGGGATGGGTGCTGGAACACTGTATGACTGAAACCCAAATATGAACATCTTATGAGCGCAGCATCAGAGGCTTAAATAGCAACAAGGAAGGTCTTAAATGGCTTGCAGTTTACATGTTTTAACAGATCGGTGTCATTTCATAGCTTTTTATCATCTTCGATAGGTGATCTAAGTAAGGAGTGTCTAAGTTATAATTCCTTACAATTAGCAGTAGTATCACCTAAATTGAGAAGAGATTTTAGGGAAGTTATCATTCCATGAGATGAGAACCGACTACTGAGAATACCACAGGCACGGCAGAGCCTGGCAAGCTACCGTGTCATATTTGATATGCCAAAAACCAGTAACAATTATAGACCTCATTCCCATGACCTGAAGGAATGGTCTGAGGGCTCTTCGTGTTCCTGGAGCGAGCAGATGCCCTTGGGCTACACTAGCATGCGACAGGATGTATGGAGATTTTACTAGTGCCCGTTTGAGCAAATCAATGAACAATGGAAAGACAAGTGATGAACATCTTTGTATTTATATATCTCATGGCAGTATAATAAAATATTTGAAAAAAAAGAGTTGGTTCTTTGAAAAAAATAAACCAGAATGACAAACCACTGGGGGGAGACTTGTAAGGACAGGGAAAGAGAGAGCCCAAATAAACAGACTCAGAAATGAAAATGGGACATCACAACAGAAACTACAGAAATCCAAAAAGATCATCAGAGAGTGTCTGTATTCCATGAGACATGAGAATCTAGAAGAAATTGATAAATTCCTGAAGTCCTATAACCTCCCAGAGCTGAAACAAGAAGACCTGCAATACCTGAATAAGCCTATCACCATAGAGGGAAGTGAAACAGTAATTAAAAGTCTGCCCAAACACAAAAGCCCAGGTCAGATGGATTCACTAGTGAATTCTGCCAAACTTTTAAGTAGGACATACTGCCAGTCCTTTTCAAGCTCTTTCGGGAAATAAAAGAGAGCAGAAGCACTCCCAACTAGCTTCTCTAAGGTACATATTAGCCTGATACCCAAAGCAGGGGGTGACAAAACAAAGAAAGAAAACTACAGACCAATCTCCCGGATGAACACAGATACTAAGATCTTCAACAAAATACTAGCAAACAGAATTCAAGGAATCATCAAAAGATTATACATCATGACCAAGTAGGATTCATCCCAGGAATACAAGGATGGTTCAACATTTGCAAGTTAATTAACATAATACATCATATCAATAAGAAAAAAATGAAAAACATATGATTCTATCAATAGGCGCATAGAAAGCATTTGACAAGATCCAACAGTTCTTCATGGGAATAATAAGCGTTCACGGATAGATAATGCAATCCTTGGGAAAAAGAAGATGGGAGGCATCAACTTTCCCCAACTTCAAACTGTACTACAAAGCAGTAGTAATTAAAACAGTGTGGTATTGGAGTAAAAGCAGACCTGTGGAATAGAATTGCATATCCTGACACCCATCCTCAAACACATGATGATTTAATCTTTGATAAAGTTGCAAAGAGTCTGAAACAGAGCAAGGGAAAGCCTCTTCAACAAGTGGTGCTGGGAAAACTGGGCAGTTATATGTGAAAAAAATGAATTTGTAACTCTAACACCATGCACAAAAGTCAGATCAAAATGGATTAAAGATCTCAATATCAGACTTGAATCCATAGAGTATGTTAAAGAAAATATAGGAAAAACCCTCCATGACATTGAAACTAAAGGCATCTTCAAAGGTGAAACACCACTATCAAAGCAACTAGAAGCAAAAATAAACATATGGAACTACGAAACTAAAAGTGATAGCCCAGTGGGTAGGGCGTTTGCCTTGCTGGCCGGCCTGTGCTGGCCTGGGTTCGATCCTTGGCATCCCATATGGTCTCCCCGCACCACCAGGAGTAATTCCTGAGTGCAGAGCCAGGCGTAACCCCTGAGCATCTCAGGTGTGACCCAAAGAAAAAAAAAAAGCTTCACCTCAAAAGAAATAGTGACCAAGATACAAAGACAGTTGACAGAATGGTAAAGACTATTCACCCAATACCTGTTGGGTGATACGCCCCTACTTTAAGTTCCAGCTACACTTAACTTGCGGCCCCTCCAAGCTCTGCTAGGGAGGCTTTGAATCACCTCTGGCACTTGTAAAGCCAAAAGGTCCCCCTGACGTGCTGCATTCCAATAGAGTTGTTTACCTGTATTCTTCTCTAGATAGCCCAGCCCATGATTGGCTGGGAAGCTTTGCTGATTTCTATCTTTAAAATAAACTGGGAAAAGAGAGAGAAGGCCCCCTTTTGCCATTTTGGCTTCCCCTTGCCATTTTCCTCTCTCCGTCCTCTCCGTTCTCTGATGGGCTTTAACACATGGTGGCTGCCAACTTGGCCCACACATGGCTGGGGCTCAGCCAGGAATGCACAGTCCAGAGTTTTTCCTGTTCTTAGATTGTATATCAGAACCTGTGATAAGTAAAGTCTTTCTAAACTGTGCGGATTCCTGAGCTTTCATCCATTCACCGCCGGCTTCAGAGGTAGAAGGGAACTCGTTTCCTTGTATTGTTGAGGACCCCTGTGGCTCCCTGACAAATACCCATCTGATAAGGGGTTAATATCCAGGATATATCAGACACTGGTAGAACTTTACAAGAAGAAAACAGCCAACCCCATCAAAAAATGGGGAGAAGAATTGAACAGAAACTTCGACAAGGAAGAAATTCGAATGGACAAAAGCATATGGAAAAATGCTCATCATCACTAATCATCAGAAATATGCAAATCATAACGTCTCACCCCACAGAGACTGGCACAGATTCAAAGAGCAAGAACAACAAGTGCTGGCATGGATGAGGGAAAAAGGGGACTCTCATCCATTGTTGGTGGGAATGTCAACTGATACAGCCCTTTTTGGAAAACAATGTGGATATTCTTCCAAAGACTAGAAATTGAGCTCCCATTTGACCCAGCCATACCACTCCTGGGGATATACCCTGTGAAGCCAAAAACACAGAGCAAACACCATTTTTCACTTTTATCTTCATAGCAGCAATATTCAGAATAGCCAGAATCTGGAAACAACAAGAGTGCCTGAGAACTGATGACTTGATAAAAAGCTTTGGTACATCTACACAATGGAATACTATGCAGCTGTTTGGAAAAATGAAGTGATGAAATTTGCCTATAAATGAATAGACATGGAGAGAATCATGTTGAGTGAAATGAGCCAGAAGGAAAAAGAAGATATAGAATGACTGCATTTATTTGCATGACATATATGTTATGCAATATGTATATATGTATATATATGTGTGTATATATATACATATTATGATACCAATATATACAAGGACCGGGGGGTCATGTCAAGGTGGAAATTACCACAAACAAATGGGGAGTCAGAGGTTAGGTAAGACAGAGAAGGGAACAGTGTGCTAATAATTGTTGAAAGTGCTAATACCAACCTAGAACTGAGCAACCTAGAACAGGCGAAAATATACACATGATATATAACCTTTAAGTGTATGTATTACAATCCACAATATGTAAGAGAAGGAAGAGAGAAATAGAGAAAGAAAGAGAAAGAGAGAAAAAAGATAAAGAACCTGCCATAGGAGGCAGGCTAGGGAGTGGGGGGGGGGAATCGGGGACATTGGTGGTGGGAAATGGGTACTGGTGGAGGGATGGGTGCTGGAACACTGTATGATCGAAACTCAAACATGAATATATTTGTAATTGTATATATCATGGTGGTATAATAAAATATTAATAGATAGATGACAGACATACAGAAAGACAGACAGACAGGCAGGCAGGCAGACAGATAGACAGATAGACAGGCGGATAGACAGATAGAGCGGATAGACAGACAGACAGACAGACAGACAGACAGACAGACAGATAGACAGATAGACAGATAGACAGATAGACAGACAGATAGATAGATAGATAGATAGATAGATAGATAGATAGATAGATAGATAGATAGATAGATAGATAGATAGATAGATAGATAGATAGATAGATAGATAGATAGATAGATAGATAGATAGATAGATAGATAGATAGATAGATAGATAGATAGATAGATAGATAGATAGATAGATAGATAGATAGATAGATAGATAGATAGATAGATAGATAGACAGATGGACGGAAGGACCGGAAGGACCGGATAGGCGGATGGATGGATGGATGGATGGATGAATGGATGGATACACTTATTTGAACTGTATAAAGGGGATAAATAAATCCCCTTTAAGCAAAATATTCCTTATCAACTGCCCTAGTTTTTTCCAGATCTTAGGACCTGGTTTGAGAAAGATTGTGAATGAATCAAATAAAATATTTTCCTATAAAAAGCTAAATTATTTATTAGTTACCTTAAGAAATCTGTCACCAATTGTTAGCAAGGAAAAGTATTCAATATGGACAAAGAGTCCAGAAACATTGAACACAGATAAAAATATTGTCAGAGGAAATTACTAAAGGAATTAACATAAGAAATGCTTGGTAAGGTTGCCCCCATAATTTTAAGTTTAGGCTTTTGTTTTGTTTTTGTTTGTTTTTCTAGGAAGAGGTGGAGGAGTGGGGAGCACCTTTTACAAGAGGGTTGTTCATGGGCTTGCTCTGGGACTCTTGCAGTAGGGGATCAATCCCAGACTCCCAATGAGCTAAAAATGTACATTGGCCCTTGAGCTACCTCTTTGGCCCCACTATTTTCAATTTAATTTGAACTTCCAAATCTAATTATGTTCTGCAGCTTTAGAAAACAGTATATGAAGATATTCATAGCAGTCTTTATACTCCAAGTTCATCAGTCTAATAAAAAATTAAAGTAGTTAAGAGTTCTAAACTTGTGACAAAGCGTTACATAACACATCTTTATCTTCAAAGATCTTCTTTCGGTACAGAATTGCTGTAAATCCAAAGGCTCTGAGGGCATTTGAAAGCCATGGTCAAGCTGTAATCAGCAGACCTGCAAACTTGGGGGGGTGTCTCCTACTTACCCAAGCCTCTAATTTTTACTTGTCTACAAGAGTCCAATAAATAATTTTGCATTAAGACTTGTGCTCCCTTACCAGCTTCATGACTATCATACTTAGAATAAAATCATGCTTAGAAACTATTTGGATTTTCTTTATTTCTGTTTTGATGAAAATTATTTTCTAAAGTTGAATATTTACAAGAAAATTGTTTATAAACTAATGGTTTCCCAAGAATTCTTTCGATGGTATTATCTGTAAGATGGAGGAGTCAGTTGGGAGGGTATGCTCTGGGAAAGGGTAGAACAATCAGGGTTCATTACTTTCTGTGCTAATTTTGAATAAATCCCTTGCTTTTTTTTCAATAGTCATACAGATTACATTCTGATAGAAAAGTATTGTGAATGTTTATACTATAATATTACATACAGTGTGGTATATAGTAAAAAAATTACATTTTGCTATTCCCACATTTTGCTCTTCCCACTTAGGGTCAGAGGGATTAATTCACTTAAATGTATGTAATTTGTAAATAATAGTTAAAAACCAACTTAGAACTCCAATTTCATTAATTTATTAATATACCATATTCCTTGTTGGTTCCAAATAATCTTCAAGATACAAAACCTCATCGGAACATTTTACTATAAATGATAATATAATACCATTTCCTAGTTCAAAATAAAATGTTTTGTTTAGCACCAGGATTTGCAGTACTGTTGATGGCAGGGCTTCATGCATACATACTCTACCCCCACAGCCCACAACCACACCACAGTGCCCACTTCCCTCCACCACTGTCTAGACACCCCCACACACTCCCAGGTAACCCTCAGTTCTGTAGACCATTTCTCAGATTTTGTTGCCTTTGACCATTTGTTGTTCTCTCATTATGCATCTTTATAACCCACACACAAGAGATCATCTGCTCTTTAGTCTTGCATTCAAGCCCACTTTTGTGGCTGTGGGGGTCCCCGTCTCAGGGTTTTAGTGTGTCCGGTATGGTAACCCTCAGAATATTTTATCCTCTGATGAATGATGACTTTCGGGTTCTATTACTGCTGCTCCTGCTGCTGCTGCTGCTTCCTCCTGCCAAGCTGTTCCCTCTGCTGTCTGTCTGCCCTGTCTCTGTCCTTGCTGCTAATGCCTTTTGAGGTAATTTCACTGCCTTGTCAAGTGGATATGGGAACACTTGCAGGTGTTCTTAGTATATCAAGATGTACTAACTGCTTCAGAACTGTGGTAGCAGAGACAGTCCCCTAGCACTCTAAGAGCTTCTTGTATTGGTGAGTGATAGAGCTTACAGAATCAAACGAGTAGCTGAAAAAAACAAATGTGGTCTCTTCAAGCCCACACTCTCCCCTGAATATTCTCTCACTTCGTTTCTTTGCTTGCCTGTGTCCACTCTGGAGAAGCCCCAGCTCTCTCTTAAATACACACTTCTAACTTCTTGTATCTCTCTAAATAAGTTTCAATAAATACTATCTTGCTTCACAGAAAAAGAAAAGAAGAGAGAAAGAAGAGAGAGAGGAAGAAAAAAAGAAAGAAAGAAAGAAAGAAAGAAAGAAAGAAAGAAAGAAGAAAGAAAGA
>JAJIBD010031940.1:0-29393 GCA_021461705.1 Cryptotis parvus | reverse complement strand
GAGAATGTCTCATGTGCACTGATAAAAATGTATACAGCTTAGTTCTCTATTTTTTAGACAGATTAATTTTTCCTTGAAATCTCCCTTTTCTGTTCCTCTGCTTAACTGGTTCCTCCGAGTAATATCCTATTTTGTAAATTATCAGTTATTGACTTAATTCTTTTGTTGATGAGCATTTAGACTATTTTCATTTCTTATTAGTAATGATCATGTTGCAATAAAGATTCTCCTACTATCATTATTGTTTTATTAATACCAATTCTTAAGAGCATTAACAACCCTTGATCCATCCTCTCTAATTGGGGAGGAATGCATATTCTTAACTTTCTTAAAACTCAACACTCTGTGTCCTCTTCATCTTTCTTTACCCAGAGACTTGCAGAATCTTCAAGCTTTTACCATCATTAACTAGATAGACAGCACCTTCAACCAGGCCCCCGCTGAAGGCCATTATGGGCAGAGTGGTGACTTCGCCATGGAAGCCAGTGTAAGAGTATAGTACATGAGACTCATCGAATAATGGAGCATTAAAATTTAAAAAGAAAAATTGAATGCCCATGGACTTCAGGCAACAGAACACCAGTGGTAGCACTTAAAGGCTCCCGAGGTAAGGTCCCCGCCTCTAGAACATTGTCTGTCCCACATCTCCACCATTCTTCCAGCACTCAGGCAATTCCACCTGCTCAGGTTGTTACAGTCTCCCTTCTTGTTGACTTGTGGGCACTATATTTTTACCTTGTCGAGAATTCATCAGTCCCACTTTCCTTGTGTTTCAGGTATTGGAGTTTTAGTAATTTAAACAAAGTCTGAGTCTATGAATTTCATTTCTTCTAAATTCTAGCATTTATATTTTCATTTAATGTGGTTTCAGTAAGTATTTTTATTGGGAGGTAGAGGGGGAAACAAACCTTGAAGTCACAGCTGTCCAAAATGGAGATAATATATAACAGTCATGAACTAAAAATAGTAAAGTGCATAGTATAATTGTAAACTTTGAAATGTCAAATATGCATTACCACTAAAATGGGATCCCGCGTACAAGAATTCACAACATAGATAAATTAAGAGGCTCAGAGAGATTGCTTAAAAGACTGTAACACAGAGTTTGTTCATGAGTAACCTCGGGCGCCCCATCCCTGGTTTGTTCCATCACTGCTGGGTGTGATCCAAAAGCCACAAAACTAAAAACACCACCTCCAAAGGAAATGAAAAAGGAATGCAATGAATTAACAAATATCTTTCTCTGTTACATCCAGAGAATAAGAAAAGATCACATTAATTTAATGCAATAGAACAGGCTAAATTTGTAGTCTGAAAACATTACAGTTGTAAAGCAGCAAATCGGCAGGTGCAAGATAATGCGCCATGCAGTAATTTTATAAAAGGAGGCCACCTTCACATTTCACTATTTCAGTTGTCTTCCAAGGCACACTTAAACCATCCTAAATGAGAAAACTCTACAGCTGTAGTATGCTCTATTTTGGTCTTCATTACTTGTATTCATGTTTTACTTAAATCCTGGTCCAAGAATAATCTGAGGTATATTCGTATTGCAAGCCAAGAAAAAGTATAGAGAGACAAACAGACACACAGAGTTAGACAGACAGACAGACAGACAGAGACAGGATAGAGAGAAGAAAGGGGCCTTCCATATCGAAGGTAAGGAGGAGAGAGTGAAACTGGGGACATTGGTTCTGGAAAGGTACATTGGTGGCGGGATGGTTAAGGTAACACTGTATGGTTGAAATCTAATCGTGAACAGCTGGTGATTCAATTAAAAAATTTAACTTTAATAAATAAATAAAATCAGTAGGTATTTTTAAAAAATGACTGAGTACCTAGTTTAAAAGGGCCCAGCTGAGAAGGCTCCCAGGATGGAAATTAATCTCAGTTTTTTTTTAATCTTGACTGTCTTAGAATTAGTGAGCATTTTATATTTGTTGGGAGTAGGGTGGTGGGCTACCAGCTGTTCTCAGGGCTTACCTGTGCCAGATCACCCTGGCAATGGTCAGGGGCCATATGGTTACTTGTGATCAAATCTAGTGCCAGCCATGCAAACAAAGCACCTTAGCCTCTGTGTTACATCCAGCAGTTAAAAAGCATTTTAGGTTGAGATACTGTTCTTAAGCTGACTTTAATAGGAATTTAATTACTACAGTAAATTAACATGAAACACTGTATATTATTATTTGTTTTATTTATATCATTGTTATTATTATTTTGCTTTTTGTCTGGCATCTGGGGATGCCTAGGGTTACTTCTGTCTCTGTACTTAAGAATTACTTCCTGGCGTGCTTCAGGGAACCATAAGTGGATGCCAAGATTGAACTCCGTTAGCTGTGTGCAAGGCAAACGCCCTATCCGCTGTACTATCACTCTATCCCCTGAAACACTGCATTTTAGCAAATGCTCACAGTAGAGTTACTACGGTTGGCATGATTTAAATCACCCCATCACCTCACAAATTCTCACACCCTTTGAAGTCAACCTTCCTTACCTCCTCATCCCTACTATTGCCTTGTATGTTAAGGGTATTACTTTTCCTTTACAGTTATTCCTTCATGCTGAGTAGTATTACCCTGAAAGTATGTTCTTAAGTCATAGAATTTTCAGCAATTGAAAAACTTTGGGTTCTTATTAATAGGGTCATTATACTGTAGAGAGCCACCATAAACATTCATACATTATTTTGTGCACATATTTTTTATTTCTCTTATGTAAATATGGGGGTATGATTGATTGGTTGAATGACAAATATATGTTTGTTTCTTAAGAAAATATAGTTAGTTTATCCACAGATTAACAGTTCCAATTAGCATTTCTATCATATTTAATAGAGAAAATTCTAGAGTAAAGATGACACTAAACAAAATCTTAGATTACTTTTGTTTGCTTTGGGGGCACCAGTGATGTTCTGTGAGACTCCTTCAGCTCTCTGCTCAAGAGTTCATGCTTGGGGTACTTAGAGGAGCATGTGGTGCTTGAGATCAAACCCAGGCCTCCTGCATTCAAAGTATTTCTCAGCCCAGAACATTTTAATAGAAATATTTGTGTATATTGAAATTCTTTAACATGTTTTGATTGGATAGTCTCCTTGAGAGGAAAGGGAAGCAGAATAGAGCTAGCAGTCTCCATAAAGTGTTCAGCTTTTTGAATTTATATACAGAAAAGTATTCTGCTTCAAAATGATTAAAATGTTTGGCTGCTTGGAAAGACTCTGCCCTGATATTCAGAGAGATAGTTCAGAGATTACTGTAAACTTAGCTTTCAGTTAAGTTTATAAAATCAGCTGGCCACAAGTTTCCAAGTCTTTTTGTAAGTTGTGACACCTGATAATGTGGAATTCTGGGAACCTGGAAATGGCACATCTTTTGAGAGTGAGTTCTAAACTATGTTCAAATTCTTGATTGCCTAATGGTTTGGTTTCTTTGAGCTTCACACTTTAAATGCTTTCAGTCTCTGACCAAAGTAGAAACTTTGTTTACAAATCTCTTACCATCTAGATTTTCATATGGTTGCAATAGGGTATTCTAGACTAGGCATACAGACCATGGTAGAGCACAGGCTTTTCTTATGTGACTCCTAGGCTTGATTGCTTTAGAAGAAAGAAAGCAAGGAAGCATGTATGAGGATTATGACATTTGTCTTTACACCTGACAGATCCTGGAATCGCTGCTCTGCATTCAGAAGAGCTATATCTGTGTGTTTTCTGGCTTTTTGCTATAATTAGCACCTTGCCTCAGTAGCACGCTGTTTGCATTAGAGACTGGTCTTTCTAGGCTTGTAGTGGTCACAGTTGCCTACTTTAGAATTAGCTTGAGAATGGAAACAATAAGGAGACTCATTGATTTGTGGACTTTGGATGCTCGCAGTAACCTTCAGAGCTCTGTGGTAACCATATCAGCACTCCCGGGAAATTGCTAACCTAAAAATCAGACCAGTAACTTCCTGGAACCAGGTGCCCAAAATGTTTGTGCAATTTACTGAATGATCCTGACTAAAAACTCTCAGCCAAGTCCACTAATTGAGTTTTGTATTTACTCATAGAACAAAAGAGGAAGGAAAACAAGTGAAAATAATAATGATTTTGTCTGAATTTGCACATAGAAGATGTCCCTGAGTGCCTGCCTACAGTTGCAGAGCTCCACATGCCTCTTCTGTGTGTGCCTCTCCTTGGAATGCCATTGAAGGCTTGCAGAAATGCCAGGGAGGCCTTGGGTGGCCGAGCAATACTTAGTCGGTAGGGGTGTTTGCCTTAGCACACGCCGACCCGTAGGTTCAATCCCTGGCATCCCATATGGTCCCCCGAACATCGCCAGGAGTAATTCCTGACTGCAGACCCAGGAATTAACCCCTGACTTTTCCGGTAACTCAAAAAACAAAATCAAAACAAACAAACAAACAAAAACAGGGAGGCCCCTGGGTTTTTTAAAAAAATTTTTTAACAATTACAAAAATATTCATGTTTGGTTTCGGCACATGCAGTGCCCAACCACCACCCATCCCTCTACACCAGTTCCATTTCCCACCACTTAATGTCACCAATTCTCTCCCCCTCCCTAGCCTTCCTCCTGCAGTGGTTCTCCATCTCTTCTCTCTCTTTCTCTTTCTCTTTCTCTCTCTCTTTCTCTCTTCCTTCTCTTGCTATTTTGGTTGTATACATATACTAAGAGGTTTTTTTTTGCTGTACTTAATGCTAAGTTCTATGTGGTATTAGACTTTCACATAAATTATGGCACACTGTTTCTCTTCTCTGTCTTACCTAACTTATACTCCCACACGTTTGCTGTAAGTACCACCTTTGACAAGAGACCTCCTGATCCATGTTTCACCGACTTTTGAACTGGATATTGGTATTATAATATATATGTTATGTATATGCAATGTATATGCATATGTATGTATATGTTATGTATATGTATATGTATATGTATATGTATATGTATATGTATATGCATATATATATGTATATTTATGCCATGCAAATAAATGCAGTTGTTCATATCTGTCTCTCTCCTTCCTGGCTAATTTCACTAACATCTTTCCATGTCCATCCATTTTAGGCAAATTTCACTTAACTTCATTTTTCCTAACAGCTGCATAGTATTCCATTGTATGATGTACCACTTAGTTTTTATCTAGTCATCAATTTTCAGGCCCTCTGGTTGTTTTTAGATTCTGGCTATTGAATAATGCTGCTAAGAATATAAAAATTGGGATAGTATTGTTGCGCTGCAATGTTTTTGGCTTCCCAGGGTATATTTCCCAGGAGTGGTATGCCTGGGTCAAATGGGAGTTCAATTTCTAGTCTTTGGAGGAATGCCCATATAGTTTTCCAAAAAGGCTGTACCAGTCGACATTCCCCACCAACAATGGATATGAGTCCCCATTTCCTCACATCCATGCCAGTATTTGTTGTTCTTACTCGTTTAGGTGCCAGTCTCTTGGGTGTTAGATGATATCTCATTGTTGTTTTGATTTGCATCTCTTGATGACTAATAATGAGTGGTAGCATTTTTCGTGTCTTTTGAGGCCCTGTGGGTTTGAGCAGATTTGAGGCCTCTTATTGATACCCACTTGGACGGTGAAAACTGTTGGTCACTGAAGATGCTTGTGGTATCACTTGTATCACTTGTCTTCCTGTTGATCAACAAGATTTGCTCCAGCGGCGCCAGTGTAACATCACCATTCGTTGGGAATGAGATCCATTATTGTTTTTATTTTGGGCATATTTGTAATACTCCATGGGTAGCTTGCAGGCTCTGCCATGGCTCTGGGTCCATCAGGTAGCTGAGTCTTTTTCTGTTAGACCATCACCATCCAGGGCCCAAGGGGCAGATACTTATGGTATCGCGAGAATTTTGTTTTCATATTTAACCATAGATTGCTGGTTCTTTTTCTTTTTTTTTAGTTGCTGGGCTAAGTGGGAGTGGAAAGCAGAAGAGAAGCTGGGAGAGCGGAATAATCAATTAGGTTTAGGATGTAAGATATGCCCCCTGGGGATACCAGTTTTTTGTTTGTTCACTTGGCATTAACCAAACCTTCAGGATGCCTTTCCCTTTTATTGTCCTATAAATTATTTTCCGAGTACCCAATTTCACCCTTAGTGAATTGTTCAACTTTGCATATTCACTTACCTGAAGGAAGACACTGGACAAATCCTCCAGCAGTTGTAAAACACAATCAGCAAATGAAAAGTCTTTGGGTATACTTTTCTTACTATATGGTCAGTTCACAAAAGTTAAGCATTTTATCAAGCCAAGTATTGCATTTACAAGGAAAATAATACAAAGAGATAAAAAAAAACCAGTAAAAGAAGAAGCCATCTTGCTGCTGAATTTTATTCTTAATAGAAAAAGAACTGATACTGTGTAGGCCAGATTCAGACTTAGTGTTATAGGAAGCAGCTCCTATTATCATTGATATGCTTAAGTATTGTAATTAATATATTCATACTGGTGCTATTAGTAAAACATTCCTTTAAAATGTGTTAGATTTATAGTTTGTGGATCACAGTACTACCACAAATCTCCTTCTGCCAAGGGAAGGCATTACGAAACAAGTCTGTTGCCCCCAATTCATGAAGCTCTTACTTCCATTTTATTCTTATAGTGGGCTGACTTCATACAAGACAACTTCCATGGCATCCATTAGGCTATAATGGCTGATGAACCTTATATAATATTCCCACCCAGTTCCAGATTGTTAGCTGTAGTTAACAAACGGGTTTTACCTTGCTAAAAAATGGCTTGATAATATTCCCTTGCCCAGCCCCCATGTGTATTACATGAACTTTGTAATACTAAATACTACTTTCTATATTTCTGGTTGATTTTTTCAGTGTTAGAATAAAAAATGTCAACATCAAGAAATATGAAATATATAAAGGAAGCTTAGCATAGTTAAGTAGTGAAGATGAAGTAACAGACTTCCCATGGAGTTCATTGAGTTTGGGTCTTTGCTTAGTTTAGGGCCTCTTCGAGAACTCTGTGCAGTGTACGGTTTCTCTTCAGGCAGGGGAGGGGGCAGTGAGCAAGGGTAGTAGAAAAGTTGGAAGTAAATTGACACATCAAACTCCTTGGCCCTCTGAGTCTCAGTGGACCGGCTGCAGCATTGTAATTCATAGTTAGCAGCCAGGATGGATTTGGAACCTGAGAAAACTGTTATTCCAAAATCCAAACTTAGCTCTGCTAAAGTCTGCATTCAATCCTGGGCTGCCTTCTGGGCTGCTGGACCTTGATCGTCTATGTAGCTAGCTCCACCAGAGAATTCCAGCCCTGCCATATTTAGAGCCCTTCCTCAGTCAGAGTTCCCAGCTGTTCCATGACATTTTCTGATATACAAACCTTCTAAGGAAGTGAGTAGGTTGTCCTCATGCTTATAGGAAAGCTCGGTCACAAAGCAGAGGGGAAGGGACACAGCCCTCCAGATAGCTGCCCTCCCTCTTCCTTATCATTCCAGTGCTAGCCTACTTTTCAGATATCCCTTCATTCCTGAAAAAACAAGCCCCTCTCTTGGTAAGCCAAAACCTACTCTTTCCCAGGGGCCTGGGTGCAGGCAATGATCTGTGGATTCCTGCATCTTCCTTTAGTGCTTCTACCCTGCAGAAGGAAGATAATGATAGAGCACACTGTTAACTGCACAAGAAACATTAATCCCAGTTACAGTTCTTGTTAAGCGTTTTATAAGTCTTTTCAAGTCCATTTCTCCTAGATCTGTTGAATTTGGTCAGAGGTCACTGTGGGAGAATAAATAGTAGGATTTAGCAATAAATTGGAGGATAGTCAGCGAGGGCATTTGTTTGCACGCGCGCAGACCCATGCTACCCAGTTCGATACCCGTCATCCCTTAGGTCCCCAGCACCGCCAGGGAGTAACTCCTGAGTGCAGAGCCAGAGAGGCCCCTGAGATCACCTGGGTGTGACCCAAAAGAGCAAAAAAAAGTCCGATTAGCATTTACCAAGTCTATGAGGTAAGTGTCACAGCCTCACCCCTGCATAACTGAAAATATTCTCTATTGGAAGGACTTTCCCCACTTCCAGCTAGAAAGTCACTCCAACACACCATTGTCTAAGCTCAATACTGCTGCTTATAAGAAATGGAAACAACCCAAAAGGTTGGCACCCAACTGTGCACCTGGGTCAGGATTGGTGTAGTACGTCCTTATGTTCTCTTGATCAACTGAGTCATGTTATGTTCCATCAGGAATCACTTAAAGTGGAGGTGGGGAGTTTGTGGGAGCCAAATCATATGACTCTTGGTTGTCACATTAACAGTGATTGTCTAGGGGGCAGGAGCAATAGTCCAGCGGGTAGGGCATTTGCCTTGTAGCGCTAACCTGGCACAATTCGGCATCCCATCTGGTTCCCAACAGGAGTAATTTCTATGTGAAGAGCCGGGAGTAACCCCTGAGCATCACGCTGAGTGTGACCCAAAAGAAAAAACAGTAGTAAGCCAAGTTTCTTTGAGTTGGAATTGAGAATTCAGTAGTTGAAATCTGGTTGGATTCAGAAACAATTCAGAATACAGACATATGTACCCCACTTCACACACACACACACACACTCACACACACTACTCACACACTTAATGCATGTACAAGCCATTCTCAACAGTACCCTCTATTTTGTATTTACATCTAATTGAATTACTGTTCAACACATTTCCACGAAGCAGCGTGCATAATTTGTTACAGCGCTGAGATGCAACCCCTAGAGAAAGTTAATGTGCCATGCAACATGGGCCTTTGGTAACTCAAGTTTGGAACAATAGTCTTCTGGCTTGAAAGCTCTTTTGCTTTTCTTTAATCCTATCATTGCGGGGAACCTGTTTGATACCAGATCTGCATTATAGGTACAGTAGGGGGAACTTTAAGAATTAAAGGCAAAATTCCTTAGGAGTGGGACCCCACACTTTCTATGGAAGAGTGGCCAGACACTTAGCTCTCTTCAGAGTTAAAAAGGGCAACTTCCCCTCCCACTGTTCTAGTGAGACTCTGGGACTACTTTTGGCCATGCCTCAGGGCTGACCATGAGTGCTGGGAATTAAACCTAGTCTTCCCACATGCAAAAGCATGCATTCCAGCCCAGTTGAGCTATCTCTTTGGAATCTTGTCCACAACTTTAATCTGTAAAGTACATCTTTAGATAGGAACTAGGTATGAAAATTATTTTGTTGTTCTTATGTCATATTGGAACCAGTACTAAGTTAAAAGTTAATCTTAAACTTGGAAAGGCACAATCTGTTAAATTGACTTAATTAAAGGAAAGAGTTTGGGTCAGTGGATGTAGTTTGATAATAGATCCCATGCTTTCTGGAAGTGAGGCCACTTTAACTCCTCCACTCTATCCCGAATCATGGTCATGGGAAATCCACCCCAATAAAAAAAAAAAAGGGTTTAAGAAAAGAGTAAGTGCTATTTGAAATAGCCTTAGTTAGGTCGCGCAAAATCCTTGAATAATTCCTGTATAGATTTCAAAATACCATGGTCGTCAAGCAAAAGTGTTTTCCCTTATAAAATTTAAATGAGCATGTGTGACAGCCTATGAAGAACTAAACTTCCCTCCAAACAAAATATTTGATATTATTCACAATTTGAGTCCTCTGTTATTGTTGGCTTAGATAACTCACATGATATTTTCTTTTGTTGATATTTTTAAAAGAAAGGTTGAAATATCCTTTACTCTGCGGCATAGTAGGGTGGAGGGAAATATGTGGAATGCACAAAGATCTCTAAACTAAACATGTACAGAGCACCTGAACTTTGTAGTGAACACTGTGTTTAGCATTATTTGCGAAAAGCCTATAGCCTTAAAATCCATTAATATTCTGCATCCATTTCATTACTGTAATTAAAGAAAAGATTCTAGGATATTTTCAACAAATCAGAGTTCTCAGATCTCAAATTGAAACTAATTTTTAAAGGTCTCAAAAGCTCTCATCTTGCTAAGTTCTCCTCATCAAACTCCTGGAGACTGTACTGCCAGAAAATGGACTGAGGACCCTAGGAGTTAATCAGAGAATGGCCAGAATGTATTTGGTGGTATTTTACATAACATTGTTTGACACAATGAAAGGTTAGTCACACCCCACTCAAAGAGAGGCTTCGTTCTGAGGCAGCTTTCCTGCTCAACGGACAGCAATGCTCCAGAGAAGTCCTAGAAGCAGACATTTGTTTAGTACTGGAGGCTGATTTGCTGCCCTGCAGAAGCTACTGTGCAGCCGCAGTGGGCGTTTTTTTTTTTTCTGCAGACGCAGCACTGCCTGCTTAACAACCAGCCTGAAGAATGCTGCAGTCATGTGTCAGTGCTCACCGTGATCCTTTGTGTAGCAGACTGGGAGCTTAGGGAGAGAGTCACACTCTGCTACTCCCAGCTCTGAGATTTCCATTTGGAACCATGGATTTTAGATGAGATGTTTTAGAGTACCACATTGTGCTTCTAAATCAGAGGTCCCTAATAGAGGGAACTGGAGGCCATGATTCACCCCTTAGCCCCAGTCTCAGAGAGAATATATACATTTAAGCATGCCAGTGATTAGAAAGCTCCTTACAAGCACAGCCAAGGGCTCACCCTGGATGTAGAAGCAGTGGTTCCAGAAGAGGTAGCCAGTGATGACCAGCGACTGAAGAGATAGGACAGTCATCAGGACAATGAGACTGGGCAGTTCTGTTTATGGACAAAGCTCTTGGGTGGGGTTGGTAATGACGACACCACTCTCTTTTTAGAATAAAGCAAATGTCCCTGTAAGGACCACTGTCATCACAGCTAGAATCTTGTATTTGAGACATGTATAATTTCAGCTACCCTGACACTTATTAAGTACTGGAGCTTTGTTTCACCTGTGAGCCTTACTTATCCCCTTTCCCACCTTTTCCTAAATTGCTGTTGTTCTTGGTATGAAAACAAATTCCAGTATTTATTAGACAAGACCTTTGCTTTTGCTGAGGGTTGATATCACTTATTTTCTTCATCTTTCCTTGTTTTCTACCTATAGGTTTCAATTTTCACAGAACTAATTCCAGATGGGCCATAGGGGACTGGTCTCTCTGACTGTCTCTGACTGGACTGTATCTACCCTTAATCGCTCTCTGACCTTTAGATCAGATGCAGTATGTTCCCTCCAAAACAGGTTCATAACTGCAAAAAAAGTATCAGGAAATAAGTTTGTTTTCCTAAGGGTTTAGGAAGCAGATGCAAAGAAAACTCACTGCACTTCACACCAAAATTCCGGTTAGACAATTAGCCAGAGCTTTTCTCTTTCATAGTCCCAGCCCTTCCTCTTTCGCTGTACTGCCCTCTTCATCCTTACTCACTCTATCCTATGTGCTCTCCAGTTCAGAAAACGGAACTTCCTCAGCTTCGTAATTCTGCTTCCTCATGTCTGTTACTTAATACTACCCTGAATTAGGAGAAAAGCACCTGCACTGAAGATAAGGACTTTATTTTCAGCCAGAAACAAGTGAATATACATGCTTGTCTGGTGGTAGAAGGGCACAGTTAACTAACAGACATAGTCTCTTCTACCCTGCCCCCCAACAGGCAGCAAATTTCTTTGTTTGCTTACTATACTGAAGGCGTCTGTGCTTTGTAACTGGTATTTGAGTGTCTCCTTTGAATAGATACATATTAGCTTCACACTGTGTACAAAGTGCTACCTTCATCCAGTCTTAATCATTTACTTTTTCCTTGACTTTCCTTTATTACAAACAGTATTACTGTCAAATATTGTAACCCCAAGTATGTCTTTTTAGGATAAATTGGCATTTTTTATTAAAAATGTGATTTGTCACATTAAACACTGCTATCGAGACATTTGTCTCTGACTCTGTAGAAGAGATGTTTCCTATGAAATTGTCTTTTGTTATATATTTATTCATGTCCCACCTTGATTCAGGAAGGGTTTAAGGCAAACCTTTAAGTGCTTGAAGGGTTTAAGTGGGGAAATAAAATTTTGGAAGTAGATGGAAAGAAAAAGTGGAAAACAAAGAGAAATACATAAAGTGGACTGATGACTAGAATTATTATAAAAAAGAAAAACCTCTTTCCCTTTTATTCTGTGCTCCAGGCAGCCTCATATTTGGTATTAAACTACCCAGCAGCCAGTACATTGAAAAGAAATCTGATCAGTTATAAAATAATTCACAACTGAAAACAAAGCCATGGCTTGGCAGACTCATATAAAGTGAGAAAATGTTTTTGGGGCTACGAAGTTCATATGAAACCTTATCATCCTTAGCGTCTACCCAGTTTTTCTCAAGCCCAATTTGGGCCCAGAGCAGAAGTCTGCTTTTTGGTGCCGATTATCTTGGGTGGGAGAACCCTGGCCAAGACAGATAATCAAACCACTCCCCCTACCTCCAAGGGTGACCAAATAAGAGGGTAGTATTCAAAGCAGATGTGACATTCCAACACACAAACCCTCCTTTCTCCTAAAAAGCCCGAGAAAGAACTCAGGAAGTGAGAAGGGTATAAAGGGCTCTATATCTTTAAGCAAGGTCCAAAAACACTCCTGAGAGGGCATTTCCTCTCAGCAAGATACTGGGCTACCTGACGCAGCAGGCAGGATGCTGGATATATATGCAGTCTTCTTGCTGCCCAGACTGAGGACAAGGATCCCTGCAGGGAGTTAGGGACCAGAGGTACCTGTAGGTGCCAGAGAAGAGACTCCGGAGTATCCGCACTTTTAACCTGGGAGACAGGAGCCAGAAGAGAATGATCTGATAAAGACGAGGAGGTGTCAAGAATCAGATAGAAGGGAACCGAGCCATAGTCCAGTGGGTAGGGCATTTGCCTTGCATGTGCGCCAACCTGGGTTCGATCCCTGGCATCCCATATGGTCCCCTGAGCACTCCCAGGAGTAATTCCTGGAGTGCAGTGCCAGGAGTAACCCTGAGCATTGCCAGGTGTGACCCAAAAGCAAAAAAAAAAAAAAAAAAAAACATATAAAATGTGAGGAGGCCTAGACCAAGTAAAAGGATGCTTATTAGCTTTTCAGAAGTCACCAATGACCCTCTGACCATGCAGTCAGTGGGTCAGATAGATGTGCAATGAAACTCTGACCCAAAGCAGAAGCAAAACCAGATCTTATGCACCTGAGTGACAAAAAAAGCATGGTTTATACCCATATTTGAAAGCAGAGTCCACAAGCACATGGCTGGCATTGTGAATATGTATACAGTGGATATGGGGAAAGTTGGAAACCAAACTCTGCTTGACCTCTCAGTGTTTTTGCCACAATAGTCCCCAAGAACCTCCATGAGGGTCACAGAGTTACAGGAAAAAGCCCTGTTCCCAGAGACAGGACACCCAAGTTTCTGTTCTTCCCCCTAGCCCCTGGAATGCACTAGAGCAGAATATTTATTTTCCCAGACTTTACTGCAATTTCTTGAATATTTAAAATTTGGGTACTAATACTTCATTAGCCAACTCATCCGCTTACTAGTAAGGCCTAATAACCTGCTGTCTGCGACTTCTCAGAAAAAATGACACAATGCTGGGAGGGAGTGGTATCACTATAAAAGAGACATTCCTCAACAGTGCTGGGAGGATGGGTGATTTATAGGTTGGGCATGACACCTTTGTATAATTTCTTTCGGTGCCTAGAGCTAAACATGATCTGACAGATTCAGCTTTGCGTTGTGGGAAGGTTCTCACACTGTGAGCTCACAGTGTGAGAACTTTCCTACGGTGGGTAAGAGGAAGAGTGCAGAATCTGAACAACAACAAAAAAAGCCTAATTAGACAATTTGAAAGTAAAAGACCAGTCTGTTAAATTGTGTCCCCTTTAAAGTCTGAACACAGGTTTTATAAAAAGCAAGCCCCGAGACTGCCATTATATGTGATGTATGTCGAACAGACATCATTGATGAGTCACACAAGACAGGAGAGTGACTCCAAGGATCCGGTCCCAAAATAAAAAAAAAAAAGGATTAAATCATATGGGATACCTACTCTCCAACAGTCCCCACTCACATGGGAATAATTTTACTTGCAATGTCTGGTACATTCTAGGGTGTGGACACCCAGTACAAACCTATAGAGGACACAGAAAGAATATTATCAGTGCAGAAAATGAAAACGGAAGAACCCATGGCTCAACCTAATAATATAGGAGGGCAACTATCTTCCCTGGCCATTTTCTGGGTGACAAAGTAGGAAAAAGTTATACAAGAAGAAGAAAGTCAAGATATAGGAATCCTGCTGGAAGCATCAACCTCTGGGAATCCACAGAAGAGAGTAGGACATTAGAAAAACAGACAGCTCCAAAGGGAATAAAAGAAACCAAATGAGGGGGTGGAACAGGCCTACTGGGAATATGATATGACACTCACAGAAAAGGAGGTATATTTTCTAGTTAACAACTGATCTGTTTCATGGGGGATTAAAGTCCCTTGATTCTTTTACAGATGTTTCCAGCTGAAGGTCTGGGTTTGGTTATAAATACCATTTATTATATCTGACCTGCAGTTTTAGTTTACCCACATACCGTGATCCACTATTTGAATGCTTACTGCACTCCAAATCAGCTTACTAATAGACTTCCCTTTGCTGTATCTTCTTCATCCCATACTCTGTGTCCTTCCCAGATGGCAATGTGAAACTTCCCAGGATGTTTAATTTATTGTATTACTGAATATGACTTATAATAAAAATTTGACCCAGCTTAAATTCTGGCATAATCTTAATCAAATATTTATGAGTGAAAATTATTATAAGTTATATGTAGGTAAACAAGAGACAAATAAAATATATTTATTTTTATTTTAGGGTCACACCAAGCAGGGCTCAGGTCATCAAGGTCCTTGTGGTGCTTAGGAGACTGTTATGGCTTCAGATCTCAAATCTAGACCTTCTAGATGCAAAGCATGCACCCAGCCTTTGAGCCATCTCTCCAGTCCATGAAGTTACTAGTGATCAGGGGCTGGAGCCATAACACAGTGTGTAGGGCATTTGCCTTGCATGCTGCCTACCTCGGTTCAACTCGGCATCTCATATGGTCCCCGAGCACCGCCAGGAGTGATTCCTGAGCGAAGAGCCAGGAGCAACCCCTGTGCATCGCGGGTGTGACCCAAAAAAGCAAAATAAATTAATAAATAAATAAAAATTACTAGTGTATCAGAGATTAACAGTGTTTGCAAGATATCACTTTTGATCATTGTAATATTTTTTTATTTCCAAACCCCCAATCAAGTTTCTTTTATTCCCCAATCATATTTTCAATTATTTCCTCAGTAACAGTTTTGAACATAAGAGCAAAAGTATTATTAAAAGGTTTTCTTCCCCATATCTGTGATTCTGTGGAGCAGTATTTTTCTAACCTTTTATTGAATATAGCCCTCTTCTGACTTTGTTTCCACCCGGTGTCACCTCATCTCTTGCCTTGGGACACATTTACATGATTTTCACCTGTCATCCCCCCTTGAATATCCTGGAGAGCCTTTTAGGGAGGCCTTAGACTCCCTCAGTTGAGAATGCTGGTCTAGAAGACAATGCCAAACTATGTAGGAAAGCAACCACTTTTTTTTCATTGAATCATCTGGCAATACACCATTCCAAAGATGTTCATGATTAGGTTTCAGTCATACAGTGTTCCAACACCCATCCCTCCACCAGTGCATTTTGCAACACCAATGTGTCCTCGAAAGCAACAACAATTCTTTAATCTGAAAAAAATTCAGAAGGACATATTGGTGATAGTTCATCCCCCTGGAGAGCTAGTGTCCAGGATTTCCTTACCCTAAATTGGGTGTCTGTAATGGGTCATTTCCTGAACCAACACTTGATCACTTGACTTCCCGTTGATCATCAATTTGCTTGAGCAGGCACCAGTAACATCTCCATAAGTCCAGTCGATAGCAAGTGTAGCCCAAGGGCATCTGCTTGCTCCAGGAACATAAAGAGCCTCAAACCATTCCATCAGGTCATGGGAATGAGGTCTATAATTGTTACTGGTATTTGGCATTTCAAATATGACACAGGTAGCTTGCCAGGCTCTGAACCATACTACCAATAATCAGACCCTTTGTGGAGGAGGAAGATTCCTCTATTTCTATCTTTTCTTTTCTGGGTCCCTCCTTGAGCAATAAATTTTGCTTAGCATTATTGATATGAAGTATATGTCCTCTAAGACATCTTTCAGCTGTAATAATGACTACATTTAAAATACTGTCCTTCATTCCTCAAAAAACTAGAAATTGAGTTTCCAATTGACCCAGTAATACCACTACTGGGAATATACCCCTGAAGGCCTAAAACACACAGCATAAATGCCATCTGCACTTCTATGTTCATTGCAGCACTTTTCACAATAGCCAAAATCTGGAAGCAACCTGAGTGCCCAAGAACAGAAGACTGGATAAAGAAACTATGGGATATCTATACAGTGGAATACCACACAGTGATAGGAGGAATGAAATCATTAAATTTGCTTATAAGTGGATGGACACAGAGTATATCATGCTGAGTGATATGTGTGAGAGAGGGACCGATATAGAATAACTGCATTCATTTGTGGCATATTAAAAAAATAGCATGAAACTAATATCCAAGTTCAGGGAAAACAGGGGCTATGAGGACTAGTCAGTGGTTGGATTCCACCACAAGTGTGTCAGAGGCAGAGGGTAGTTAGAGATAGAGAAGGACCAGTTGGAAATGATCATTCTGGATGAGAACTAAGTGTTGAAAGTTGGTAAAAGGATATATATGATAACCTTTCAGCATCTGTATTGCAAAGCACATCAGTATCTGTATTGCAAACCACAGTGCAATAGGAGAGAGAGAGAGAGAGAGAGAGAGAGAGAGAGAGAGAGGACTGGTGATGGGGTTAGTTGGTGTGGGGGTAATTGGGGGTGGAAAAGAGAAACTGGGGACATTAATGCTGGTAAATGTATGTTGGTGGAGCAATGGGTGTCAAAATGGGTTTCTGCATGACTGAAACCTAATCAGGAACAGCTTTGTAATGGTCTATCTCTCAGTTATTCAGTAAAATAATTTTAAATAAAATACGTTCCTTAAAAAAATAAAATCATGACTAAATAAATAAGTGAAATACTGTCCTTTCAGGGCTGGAGAGATAGTGTATTGGATAAGGCAGTGGCATTGAACATGGCCTACCTAGATTTGATCCCCAGCACAAAATGTGGCTCCCGGAGCATCACTGCTAGGAACATCCCTTCACCTACTCACTTATCCATCACAAAGCTACAGGCCTTCAGATATCCCCAACCCCCAGATCCCCAGTTAAGACAGTGTTCTTTCTAGCCATCTCCTTAGTTTCCTGTGGTGAACTACAAAAATGTCTATAATATATGGTATAACAGATAACTTAACCACCCTATCGTTACAACAGAAGCAATAATCCAATAATTTTACACACTTCTCCCCATCCTAACAGAATTGAGTAGAGACACTACAATGCCCTTGAGGCAATCAAAGTGTGAGAATTACATGCTATTTCCCAAAAGTCCCTCCACCACCTGCCTTGCTCCTGGGATTGCCTGCTTTAGCATCTCAGTAAATGAGAGGCTCAGAATCAGAATCAGCAACGGAAGCACCTGCAGGCAGCTGCCAAGTTTACAGGTTATCTCCTGGGGGTCTGGAGGGGGAGCCTTCCCTTCCTTCCTCCGTTTTGCTCCATCTGGGGCAGGAGCCCCAGAGAGGAGTGACACTCGTTTTCACACTCAGTCCTCTACTACCACGGGCTTCTTCAAAACTTTGTTTACTCAGTTAGAATGACCTAGCATGCAAACTTGTGGGCTCAGGCTAATTCCAACTCCCACAGCAGCCCAGGAACTATGCAGGTCAGATTGGGAAATAGCACCCTGGTTATTTAGAAATGTGCTTGGAATTTACTGGGAGGTTGGTTTTGTTTTTCAGCTCTGCTCACTGTACTGGTAGAAAACAATGAGTGTTGCTTATCCTTTATTCTCTCTAGCATCAATGCTTCTCAAGGGAAATATTTGCCCTATGATTCTCCAGAGGGATGTGATGACATGGAATTAGTTCCTATAGCCAGGTATCTGGGAAAAATAATGGAAAGGCTTGAGAAATTATAAACAAAAGTAAAATGTGAAAATACAAGCTCATGATTTATATTCAATGTTAAAAAGAAAGGAGAGAAACTGCTTCAAAAAGTGACACGTGATGTAGAGAAATAGATATATAATCTTTGCTAGTGACAGGGGGAATGCAATATAGGAGGGGATTATACAGAAAACAAATTTTCTTCTTTACCAGAGAACTGGCATGTAAATCTTCTTGAATTTGCACATTTTCCCAGTGTTGTTTTTGTTGTTGTTGTGAGAGCCATTCCCTGAGGTGCCAGGGGACCTCCAGGCCATGATGAGGGGAGGACTTAGCAGGGAATGCGATGTCAGGAATTAAGACCAGGGCCTCATACATGCAAGGTGCTCTACTACTTACTTTATGTGCTCACCCTTCAGTGTTTATTTTTATATCCTGCTCCCAAGATCTAGTTGTAAGTCCTTTCCCCTTTCCCCAGATGTACTTACTCCTGCCTCCCACCACCACCACAATTTGAATAAGAGACCCCTGAGGATAAACTGAGCATACAGTTGTGAAAGCCTCTCTCTCCCTTTACTTAAGCTTTTGACAGCATCCACAGAAGATGAAATCTTCTGGGGATGTGAGTGAATGACCAGGTGGGAGGAGTATGTAAAAGAAGAACCTAGCCCCTCAATTAGTGAATGACAGTAATGCCTTTCAAGTACTGTGGCACACCCCAGAGCTAGGTGAGAGACGCTCAGGAAAAGAACTGAAGATCCTATCTTATTAACTGCCCTAATCACCCCTCCTTGCTCAGAACTTCATTTAACTTATCCAACCACCTGGCCCAGAAACACATCAGTGATTATGAAAGAGATAATATTTTGCCTTTTCTCTTGCCAGTATTTCCTTTATAAACTTATTTAAGGAAAGTTGAAATGAAACTAATGTCTTGGATTGAGGGGTGGGGAAGAATAGGTTTTTGGGGTGGTCCCCCACCTTTAATTTTAAGCAGTCACACCTCTGTTTCAAATCCCACCCTTTGTATCTCTAACTCTATTTTAAAGGTTGGACTCTGCGAAAGCAGCAACAATAATGGCGAAACCACTGTGGATAATGAAAGCTTTTGGTCTTGGAAAGGGAAAAATGAAAAGACCTGTTCAGAATTGCAGGGCCAGGGAGTCTGGCAGTTTTTCCTCATATTTTTAAGTGATAGACAAATTATTAGTTACCACATGTATAATTTATTGGTAATTGCTCTAATTTGCCTAAATTTCTAACTTGCCAGTTTGTGGAGATCAACTTTTTGCATTCTTAAAATAAGAATCATGTGGTAAGGTAATAAAGTAGATACTAAGTCAGAATTCCTGTGCAAATATAAGTATTGCTATTGTAATTTAGAAAAGTCAGATAAAATGTCAGCATCTAACTTCTTAGATACCTAGTGACAGGTAACACTGGGATTCAAATGCTCTGCACATGTTTCGTTTTTGTAAGTTATTTTGTGAGTATTTCGCTTATGTGAGCATAGTGAGTTTTGTTGCAGGCTACTTAATGTTTCCTTCTTCCTGCATTTTGCAGAAGGGATGTCAAATCACATGTATATTTAACATGAGACTCACAGACATGGGGCAGAGCTGCTACTTGCTCTCCCTGTGCCCAGCCGCTCACAAGGCACCTGGGAGGGATGGCGGGTTCTAGCCCTGGCCCGCTACCACAGCAGAGCCTCGCAACAAGCCAGACGACCCCCCCCCTCACTCTATGAGGGCCTCCATTTTCCACATCCGACTTCCCTCTCATCAGAACTCCACCCAGCAGACCAGCCTATCACAGTCCGCTCATCGAGATCCACCCTACAGCAGTCTTTTTTATTTATTTTTTTTTTAAAGTATTTCCAGAATACCACCATGCCAGCAGACCAGCCTACCACAGTCCGGCTCATCGAGATCCACCCTGCAGCAGTCTTTTTTTAAGTCCAGCCCAGAACTCTATCACAGCCCAGCTCGTGGCAGCCACTTGCGGCCACGTGGTTCATCAATAAATGCTGGATTTAGAGATGACTACAAGAGTCTGCTACCAACACGGCAGAGCCTGGCAGGGCTACCCGTGTCGTATTTGATATGCCAAATACCAGTAACAATTATAGACCTCATTCCTATGACCTGATGGAACGGATTGAGGCTCTTTGTGTTCCTGGAGCAAGCAGATGCCCTTGGGTTCTACTAGCATGAGACAGGACATATGGAGATGTTACTGGTGCCCGCTCGAGCAAATCGATGATGAACAGGAAGACAGTGATACAGTGATGTCAAATCACTTCTGTGGGTGAAGTAGGGCAGAGCTGCACCTACCATGGGGTGCAACCAAACTAGATTAGCACAGAACATTTGTTTCTTTGCAAACCAAATGGTCTGCTGCACTCAAAAAGTAATTCAATGACTTGAGATATGACTAGATACAGTTAGGGGTTGAGGAGAGAACCTAAAGGGCCCCAGCACATTTTTTTGTATACAGGAGGCCTGGATTGGATACTCTGCACTGCAGAGTCACCCAGCCCCACAAGGAGTTACCTCTGAGCAAATGCATGGGGAGTTGCCCCTGAGCAATGCTAGGTGTAGTTTGAAAACAAAATATCCTAAATGCAAAATGTCTTTCTGTGACCAGTCAGTCAATTTCTCTCTGGTCTTGGATTTCCTCCCATGTATCCTCAGAAACATCTTATATTTCTTTTACTGTATAGCCAAACAAGCTGAGGTCTCATTCTTCCTCCTCCAGCTGTGAAACTGTCAACTCCTTTCTGCTAACTGAGCTCACTTCTTGATTTGTGAGAGGCTAGAACACAGCTCAGCATTTGGTTCCCAGGTTTAAAGGTGTGGTCCAGAAAATGGCAGAAAGTAGGAAAATGAAGTTTTTAGCTGAACTTTGAGAAATTGGAAACTGAGATGACAGAATAAATGTGGATTGCTCAGGACATTTTGAAAAGTCACTCTTCTGCCCAACTCAGCTTGCAAACATCCTGGGACTGATAAAATTCCTTCGCAATTCATCAGAATTTAACTTTGGCTCAATCTGTCAAAGTCAAAATCACATATCTCAAGAGTATCATTTGACCACAGGTCAAATCTATTATCACAAACACAGTGGATGTTCCTGAATAGCATTCCAAAACACAGCTGATGTCCTCATGTATTGAGCAAGTCAAATACCAAATAGTACCAGAAAAACAAAAATAAATTAGATAATCCCTGATAATTTTATTGAAAATTAGGATACTTTCCAAAGTGAACACATGGCATTTAGAAAAATGTCCAGATTCCTGGAACCTGAAATGAGTCTGTCAGTGACTAAGAACTTACACTAAATTTAGAAGCTATACTTATGGCCTCATGACTTCCTTAGTATACTATTAGCACGTTCCATCCCAAGGAGGATGACCAGATGAGTCTCCTGCCTTAATGCTTGCTCAGTCAATGTTCAGAGAAGAAAAGGACATCAAGGGCATCCAGATAGGCAAGGAAGAAGTCAAGCTATCATTATTTGCAGATGACATGATATTATACCTAGAGAACCCTAAACTCTCTACCAAAAAACTCCTAGAAACAATAGACGCATATAGTAGAGTGGCAGGGTACAAAATCAACACCCAAAAGTCAGTGGCTTTCCTATATACAAATAACGAAAGAGAAGAAAGGGATATTAAGGAAACTATTCTATTCACAATTGTGCCACAGAAAATCAAATACCTAGGAATCAACTTACCCATGTATGTAAAGGACCTATACAAAAAAAACTACAAGACATTGCTCCAAGAGATAAAAGAGGACACAAGGGAAATGGAAACACACTCCCTGTTCATGGATGGGGAGAATCAACATTGTCAAAATGGTAATACTCCCTAGAGCTCTGTACAGATTCAATGCAGTCCCTATGAGGATACCGATGACATTCTTGAAAGAAATTGACCAAACGCTCCTGAAATTTGTATGGAACAATAAACCCCCCAAGGATAGCTAAAGCAATCCTCGGGAAAAAGAAGATGGGAGGCATCACCTTTCCCAACTTCAAACTGTACTACAAGGCAGTAGTAATTAAAACAGCATGGTATTGGAATAAAAACAGACCTGTGGACCTATGGAATAGAATTGAGTATCCTGACACCCAACCTCAAACACATGATCATTTAATCTTTGATAAAGGTGCAATGAGTCTAAAATGGAGTAAGGAAAGCCTCTTCAACAAGTGGTGTTGGGAAAATTGGGCAGCGACATGTAAAAAAATGAATTTGGACCTGTGTCTAACACCATGCACAAAAAATCAGATCAAAATGGATTAAAGATCTCAATATCAGACTTGAATCCATAAAGTACATTGAAGAAAATATAGGAAAAACCCTCCACGACATTGAAGCTAAAGGCATCTTCAAAGGTGAAACATCACTAACAAAGCAACTAGAAGAAAAGATAAACATATGGGACTACATGAAACTAAAAAGCTTCTGCACCTCAAAAGAAACAGTGACTAAGATACAAAAGCAGTCCACAGAATGGGAAAGAATATTCACCCAATACCCATCTGATAAGGGGTTAATATCCAGGATATATCAGGCACTGGTAGAACTTTACAAGAAGAAAACAAACAACCCCATCAAAAAATGGGGAGAAGAAATGAACAAAGAAACTTCAACAAGGAAGAAATTCGAATGGCCAAAAAACATATGAAAAAATGCTCATCATCACTAATCATCAGAGAGATGCAAATCAAAACAACAATGAGATACCACTTTACACCACAGAGACTGGCACATATTCAAAAGAGCAAGAACAACAAGTGCTGGCATGGATGTGGGGAAAAAGGCACACTCATCCATTGTTGGTGGGAATGCCGGCTGGTACAGCCTTTCTGGAAAACAATATGGACTTTCCTCCAAAGACTAGAAATTGAACTCCCATTTGACCCCGCCATACCACTCCTGGGAATCTACTCTGGGAAACCAAAAATATGCAGCGGAAACACCATCCCTACTTTTATGTTCATAGCAGCATTATTCACAATAGCCAGAATCTGGAAGCAACCAGAGTGCCCGAAAATCGATGACTGGATAAAAAAGCTTTGGTACATCTACACAATGGAATACTATGCAGCTGTTAGGAAAAATGAAGTTATAAAATTTGCCTATAAATGGATGGACATGGAGAAGATTATGTTGAGCGAAATTAGCCAGAAGGAGAGAGACAGATACAGAATGACTGCATTTATCTGCATAACATAAATATATATGTACATATTATGATACCAATATCCAAGGTCAAGTGAAACATATATCAGGAGGTCTTGTCAAAGGTGGAAATTATCACAAACGTGTGGAGTCAGAGGTTAGGTAAGACATAAAATGGAACAGTGTGCTAATAATTGTCGAGGGTACTAATGCCAACCTAACCTAGAACTGAGCATTAAATAGAGGCAAAAGGATACACATGACAACCTTTTTAATGTATGTTCTGTAATCCATAGTCTGGAAGGGAAGGAAAAGAGAAAGAGAGAGAAAGGGAAAGAAATAAAGAACCTGCCATGGAGGTGGGCTGGGGAAGGGGGGGGAACGGGGGATGTTGGTGGTGGGAGATGGGCACTGGTGGAGGGATGGGTGCTAGAACACTGTATGACCAATACCCAAATATGAACTTTTTAATTGTATATCTTTTATTTTGTATATCTCATGGTGGTATAATAAAATACTTTTAAAAAAAGGTGAATTTAATGGCATGTAATTAGATCTCAGTTTTCAAAATATTCAGTAGTTGGATTTGGACTGGGGGTTATCATTTGCTTATCCCTCTTCTAGAGTTTAAAGGTAGAGTAGGAAATACGTGAAAAATATTGACAAATATTGATAACTGTTGAAATGGATGATACCATGTGGTGATTCATACATTATTTTTTTCTGCTTTTGTGCATCTTCAATAGAAGATGAAGATGTTATAGAAATATATTTCTATAACTAAATCTCACGTAAGTGGGGGCATCCCTTGTGGTCCTCCTGAGCACCGCCAGAAGTCTGTCCTGAGCAAAGAGCCAGGAGTGACCCTTGAGCATCACAGGTGTGGCCCAAAAAGGATAGAATAGATGGATAGATAGATAGATAGATAGATAGATAGATAGATAGATACATACATACATACATACATACATACATGCATACATACATACATACATACATACAAAGAAATAAAACCCATGTAACATAGAAACTGAATTAGGTATTAGAATCACCAAGAAAGGTATCTCAGGATCTTTAGTTTTGGCAAGTTTCCAGGTAATTTGTTTGAAACCAATTAATTATTGGTTTGGAAATCCCTAGTTGGAGACCACTGCTCTATAAATAGTTCTATTAATCTATTGTAAAAGGTTAGAAGAGAGGAAAGTAACTCTATAAGGGAGAAAAATAGGCAGTAGAAGAAAAATAAAAGCTGTTGACAGCCAAGTAAGAGAGCAAAAAAGAATAAGATGCAAATATAAACACTTTAAAAGCTATTCTTCTAAGTCCATTTAGCATTGAAGCAAACAGACCTAGTGCTATAACAAATAGAATAATTATCATATTATAGAATAGTGCAATTTTTGATATGCATAATGATGACCTGAAGGCATTCAGAGAGTATTAAATTGTGTTCTGTAAACATTACTTAAGGCATTTGGAGGTAAATTTTCATTTTGGTAAATAGCTTTTTTAAGAATGCTCCAAGTAGTAAAAACCTCAAATATCAGGCAAATCTGATTATTTGAGTAAAATGGCTTAAAATTTCTTAATAGCTTTATTTTAAAGTCTTTTTTTATCCACTTGGCCATTATAAACAGGAATCTACCTTGCATCTAAGGAAAACTAATAAAATAAAAGCTCCCTAGAATGAGCCTTAGATATAGAAAGTGTTTTGAGGGAAAGGAAGTAAGATGAAAGAAATACTTGTTTGTAGTATATTTTGTCTTCTAATCCCATCTTCTTACTTTTGTAATCAACTTTATTAATGTATACAAGAAAGATAATAAAATATTGTAAGAATATCAATAGAATGCCTTTGGCAAATTTATGCACCTACGTGTTACTACCACCCCTAATCAATAAAGAGAACATTTCTACCCCCCCAGAATTCTGTGCTCTTTTATAGTCAATCTGCTACCCCAACACCTGCCATGCCTCAGGAAATCACTGATGTGATTTGTCACTATTGATTACTTTTGCCTCTAGAATTTCATGTGAAAGGCTCACCCTATCTATAGTCTGTGTCAAGCTTCTTTCCTTGAGCATAGCTATGAAATGCATCCATGTTTCTGCTTTATATTAGTAGTTTGTTTCATTTTACTGCTGAGTACTAGTCCTTATATGAATATCCTCCAAATATCCATTTCCATTTTTGTTTTGGAGTTATGATAAATTTAAATGCACAAGCCTTTTTTATGGGTACATTTTTTCATTTATCTTGGGGAAATACCTAATGCTGGGCCATATGTCAAATAAATGTTTAACCTTATAAGAAACTGCCAAACTCTTTCCCAAGAAGTTTCACCATTTATACTCCCACTGGCACAGAGTGCTCATAACCTTTACTTACATGTTGGTAGAGAGAAAATTCTTTCTCTTAATAGTTTTTATCTCTTCTCTTCATTAGCTCATTATTTTGTGTGCTACTTGAGAAGTTTCATCTTCTTATAATGTATTATTTATGTTGTTATAATATAAAAGTATTATTTATGTTAATCTTTGTCAATACAGTTTCAAACTATTATGCTTCAACCAGCATTAATGTCAACATGCTATTTTTAAATACATGCATATAATACTGCCAGTGAAACTGAAGTTTTAAGGCTGAAAAGATAGTACAGTGGGTAAGGCATTTTCCTTGCATGCAGCCAACTCAGGTTCAATCCCCAGCATTCCATAGGGTCTCCTGAGTACCTCCCAGAATAAATCCTGATTTCAGAGCAGAGTGAGTTACCACTGAGCATTGCCAAGTTGGCCCAAAACCCTAAAACAATCAATATAAAAATGAAGTTTTCTGCACACCTGCACTTAAAATATTTCTAAAACACCTTTTACTTATATTTTAATATTTATTTATACACCGAGGTTTCCAAAGTTGTTAATAATACAGTTTTATGGGTTTTCAATGTTCCAACACAAATCCCACCACATTAGTGATGCTTCCTCCATCATTGTCCCCATTTTTCCAACCCCCCCCCACCCATGCCTGCTCCCTTAGCAGGCACACAGTAATTAAACAAAATTTATATATGCATCTTTATGATGGCTATCGTTATTCATCCATGACCATGTAGCATCTTCAGTTTTTGTAGTTTACCTTCTGGAAAGCTTTCTTTTAAAGTCAATGTCTGTGCCCATTAAAGAGGAGCAGGGCCAGTAGTTTCTTGTTAACTAAGTATAAATAGGGACCGGGTGATAGTACAGAGGGCAGGGCATTTGCCTTTTTAAGCAGTCAGCCTGGGTTCGATCCCTAGCATCCCATATGGTCCTTCAAGCACTGCTAGGAATAATGCCTGAGTGCAGAGCCAGGAGTAACGCCTGAGCATCACCCCTTGTGACCTAAAAAAGGCAGAAAAACAAAGTATAAATAGTTAGCCCAGTATGAGAAACTTGGCTTATGGCCAGGGGCCTATTCTTTAACATAGATAACTTTCATTTCCTCATATATAATCTTGGGAGTGGGGGTTATAAATATACATATCATGATTATTCTGTGAACAATGGTCTTATGTTTAGAAAGACTTTGACAGTCAGTGTTCCTAGTCCAACAAATGAAAGCTTTAAAAAGATATATCCCAGTGTAATCTTTTTGTAAAATCATAAGAAACATGGAAATATGTTCCAGAATGTAAATTATCTATTCTTGCTTTGAATAGGAGCATTGTCCCTTTCTAACCTGAAAGTAGGGAGTCTCCTATTTCATTAACTTCCGGATCTATCACATAACTTCCAGCCTCCTACGGGTCATTTACTCTCTGGCCTCCCACTCATGCCAGGGTGGACACATATGAAGGTGTGTAATTCTTCTCTCACCAAGTTTCAGTCCAATCACCCATGAAGAAATGTCAGCTCAGAACTGGTCCACCATGTTGCTTCTGCCTCAGCTGTTTGTTTCAACTATTCCAGTGCTGAAACATCCTCCTTCCTTCCAGACTTCATCGTTAACCTCCCACTTGCTCAAGAGACCTACTCGATCTATGACTGAGGGGTAGATGTGATATGTGAACCCAGTCTCAAACAACCTTAATCATAATATATAGGGAAACTCATTTTAAAACTCCAGAATTTCATTTTTAGTTTAATTTTCCAAAAACATAGAGAGCCAGGGAGATAGTACAGCAGGTAAGGCACGTGCCTTGCACATGGACACAGGTTCTAACCCTGGGACCCAATATGGTTCCCCAAGCATACCCACATTGATTCCTGAGAACACAGCCTGTAGTAAGCTCTGAGTACCATCAGGTCTGGCCCAAAAAATGAAACCAAACCAAACAAAAACATGGACAAATCAGGAAGGGAAATACCCAAGTCTGCTTTACCTTTTTGGACCATTTGGTGTTTCTCTTTGCACCTGAGCTTTGGGCACTCATGGAGGGAGGCAGTATTGTACTTTACTCTGCTCCTGTAACTAGAGAAACCAAAGTTTCTGAGGGGGGTGAATGAGTCACACCTATAAGTAAGGTAATTATGAAATATAATGTATTGATGTTTATCTAGCAACTAGTGCAACTGAGGAAGCTCAAGTCGTACCAGCATTATGACATCAGATTACTCACTTGAACACCACATTGAGGCACATCTTATCCTCACCTTTAATCACGTTAACTGCCTTCAGACCAAGGACAGATGAAGCAGAGCAGAGGAGGAAACAGAGAAAGAAGGCAGATATTATGATCTCACAGTGTTGAAGTGAAGCCATGCACACTTTAGTTCAAGATTTTTTTCTCTGTGTCAAATACCTCACAAGATCTCAACTAAAGGACAATCACTGCTACTTAACCCTTGCACACAGCTAGCTAACTCTGTGAATCTCCCTAGCCAGAACCCTGATGGTGTGAGACAAATTTTGTTTTAAATATTAAAATGGGGAGGAGCTGAGAGATAGTGTAGGGAATAAGGCACTTGCCTTTAGATGTGCCAACTCACACCTGGCACCACATATGGTCCCCCTGAGCACTTCCAGGAGTGATCTCTCGAGTGAAGTGCTGGGAGTAAGCCCTGAGCATTGCACGGTGTGGCCTCAAAACAAACAAATATTAAGCATCCGGCCCAAAGTAGAAATACTCTTGAGGGAGGCTCTCTAGGCCTCTGATTCTGATTTAGGCATCAGTTGTCTGTTATAAAAGGAAGAGAGGGGGTTGGGGCCAGAGCGATAGCACAGTGGGTAGGGCATTTGCCTTGCGATGACAGACCTGGATTCGATCCTCAGCATACCATATGGTCCCCCAGCACTGCCAGAGTAATTCCTGAGCAAAGATCCAGGAGTAACTCCTGAGTGTTGCCACATGTGACCCAAAAAAACAAAACAATAATAATAATAATAATAATAATAACAACAATAACAATAATAAAAAAAAAAAGAGGGAACAAAATTTGTCTGAGTTGATAATCTGCAGAAGTTATAATCAATGCCCTTAACATTTTGATATCCTTGTCTTTTTTTGGTTTTCCCTGACAGAATAATTTATGCCAGTTGATTGAGAACCAAGATTTTCAGCTTGCTCTTCTTCAACTGCTCAAGAAGTCAACAGATTATTTCTTTAAAAACTGGAGCCAGAGCAATAGCACAGCTGATAGAGCGCTTTGCCTTGCATGCGGCCAAACTCATTCTATCCGGCATCCCATATGGTCCCCAGAGCACCGCCAGGAGTAACCCCTGAGCATTACCAGCGTGACCCAAAAAGAAAAAAAAAACTTACCAATTTTATAAGTGTCTCTTTATAATTTTGATTAAATTCATCTTGTGTTTAAGCTAATAAATACATTTCTGTAGCAAACATCTTTTGTGCATCCACTTGGCAGAAAATTTGGTGACTGGTTAATGTTTTAACTTTTTAGGTGTAGCATTTTTTAATTAAGTCATTTGCAATAGAATTCTAATATTATAGAAATAGAGTTTCTATAATAACTTACAGAAGTTACTACCTAATACTGCTCAAATCTGTTTCATCTTAAACTGGTGTAATAATACCGTCTAGGTTTTTCCAACAAAAACAAATTCAGTGTATATTTATAGTTAACCCCTATACTATCTCTCTAGATCTATAATTTACTTTTTTTTTCCTGTGGGGATGGAAAGAAATGAATCCCACCTTTCATGGGGCTATTCTGCAGCTATTTCTGGCTCAGTTCTCA